>PVIR01000582.1:0-89422 GCA_004026965.1 Petromus typicus
GGGCGTGGTGGCTCACGCCTGTAATCCCAGCACTCGGGAGGCAGAGGCAGGAGGATTGCTGTGATGTGAGTTGGAGGCTGAGCTCAGGGCCAGCCTGAACCACAAAGCGAGACCCTGTCTCAAAAAAAAAAAAAAAAATGCCCAAAACATAAAGACAGCATCCCTATCACTTCCTAAGTGGAAAGGAATTTGCTAATCACCACAGGAAAAAATGGAACAGACAACACAAAGAATAAAAGGTCATCTTTCTCCATAAAGAAAGGAGGGCAACTTGGAGTGGATAAGAAATGAAAAGCTCAATGGTTCCACTCAGCCTTCAAGACTTACACGGTGTCCCCACCCTGGGAAGGGCTCTGCTGAGGGACTTGGGGCAGTTGGCAAAGCCACACCCCTGCTCTCGGGGAAGACACTGGCCCCAGCTGGACAGACTGGGGTCAGTGCCAGTCCTGTAGCTTTAGGCAAAACATGTGGTCTCCGAGAGGCTTGATTTTACGACAGACCTCCCAGAGCGACGGCAGCAAGGTGAGATGCCCGTGACACCGTATGATGGGACCGATGTCACAGACTCAGCCTGCTGCTGACCAAAACATCTTTAAGTCACTTATAACTGTACTGCCTAAAGACAGCCCGTTTCCTCAACTTACACACACACACACACACCACAAAGGGACCTTTGGATCCGCTGAGGGTCCAGCACATATTTGTTGCATGATGGGGCTCATACTTATGATCCTCCTGCTTCAGCCTCCTGAATGCTAGAATGACGGTGAGCATCAGCACACTCAGCTAGGCTCTGTCAAGACCATCAAACTCCAAGAGGGTTGACAGCCTTGGGGATCTCAAGCTTCTTGGGATGAATATGTCGAGGAGAAGAACACTGTGAAGTGAACCTGGGCCTCTGGCCTACGTCCTTGAGTGAGAAAGAGCCCCTGGGGTCACAGGTGCTGTAGGAGAGCTGCAAGTAACTATCTTGGAGATGCCTTTAAAAATGAGGTCTGATTTCCAGCATAACAAGTCTGGCTGGGATGACAGAGTTCTAAACTCAACATTGCTGTGATTTTCTTTACCTTAACTCACAGCCAGTACCTGCCAGAGTAGAGCATGGAGACCGCTGCCTCAGGCTCCAACACGGAGAGGAGAGGCGAAGAATTTCCCAGCATCCTCCAGCAGATGCCCTTGCATCCCATTAGCCAGAACTGAGTCACATGGCCTCCCACAAGCCAATAAAGCAGGTACACCATGACTGCACAGAGACTCATCCTGCAGCCGCCCTAACACTGGCTGCAGCCGCTTTGTCCGCCTAACTGCTAGATTTTCCTAGCAAGAACCGAGAGGCTGTGGCTGAGGATGTCCAGCAGGGTTTCCTTGCCTGGGGTCCAGAAGCAGGGGCAGAGTTCAAGTCCTGCCTCCCCAGGGACTGAAGGTCAACGGCAGCCTCAGGGCTTCTGATCAGACAACTCACCTGATGGCGCTGGGAGGTTCAGGAAACAGACACAGCCACAGTTAAATGCTTGGGGGTCAGTGGGGTCCCAGGATACTGTGTTCCCCATAAATAGGTATAATTAGGATTCATCAGTCAAAAAGACTCAGCCCCAAACCCGCTGGGTAACCCCGAGCAAGTCCCTGTCTAGCGCTGGGCCTCAGTTTATCCATCTGGACACTGGATGCAGAGCAGAGGGAGGGACAAGGCTCTAGGGCAGTGGGTCCCAGATGTTGCTACGTATTAGATATAACCTAGGAAGTTGCTAAAAGCCTAGATACCCCGGCAGCTCACAGGCCAATTAAATCAGGATGTCTGGGGTGGTCGAGAGGCATCGAGTTTTTATGGGTTTTGTTTTTAAGGTTCCCAAGGGACTATAAAGGGGGGACAGCCTGAGACAGAATGAAGATGGTAAGCCAACAATTAAATTAAGTATCCGGGATAGGCAAATCCAGAGACAGGAAGCAGGTCCGTGGTTGCTGGAGTCTGGGAACAGGAGGATGAGGTTCAGGGTTTCCTTCTGTGAGTGAAAAGCGTATCTGGAAACCAGACACAACATTTATGTAATACTAAACGCCACTGAGTTACATGGTAACCTGGCGGGAGCGGGGCCCGGCTGAGAGCGCACCCCTCCAATCCTAACAGGAGGCTGACGCAGGAGGAACCCGCAAGCTCAGGCCAGCCTGAACTACACAGCGAGCCCCTGTCTCAAAAAACCAAAACATATAATTAATTAAAATAAAATGGTAAAAGCGGTCACCTCTACAGGTGTCTTCCCAAATTATGGGGGGGGGGTGACGCTGCACATAGGCTGAGCCTTGGAGAAGGTCAGAACTCTGAGGTGAAAGTTCTTCCCCCGCTCGGACCCAGGCGCCCGGGAAAGTGGCCAGGGCTGTGGAGACTGAGAGTCGCCAGCTGGTCCCCAGCGCGCGCCCGGCCCGGGCCGCCTCCCGCCCCACCTGCGCGGGCGGCTGGCTCTCACCTGGCGCTGCCGCCTTCCTCAGCGCCCGGCGCCGCGCGCAGCAGGCCCAGGTGACGCCGGCGCGCGGCTTCCGTGGGGGCGGGGCGGCGGAAGCAGCCGCCAGGTGAGGCCGCGCCGGGCGCCTCTTTCCGGTCTGTGGCGACACCTGCCGGCCGGCCGCGGAACGGCACGCCTCAGCTCCGGCCTCCTGTTCAAGCCCTAACAGACGGAGCACCTGCTCCGGACAGGTGAGGCTCCAGGTGTCTGAGACTCGTTCTGCCCCTGCTCCCCTGGAAATCACAGACTGTGGGGAGAGAGATGTAGAGAAGTTAAGCCGATGGACAGGGGAAAGATGCAAATCTGTCATTCCTAGAGGAGAAGGAGAATCACTCCACGAGGTCGCTGCAGGTCCTCTCTGAGGAGCTGACAGTGGGAAGACTTAAAAGGAGCTAAGGAACTTTCCCGAGAAAGGGAGTAAAACCAATCCAAGCAGCAGAAAGAGCACGTGCAAAAGTTCTGGGGCAGGAAGGAGGCCGGGGACATGGGGACCAAAGGAAATGAGGGAGCTGGAACCAGGTGAAAACTTGTATGAAGCAGCTCACAGAGAACGATGAGGCCCTCCACCTGGACTCTCACTGTTGCCATGGGAACTGTCCGTTGGAGAGAAAGGGACTTGTCCTTGACTCAGCCAATCAACAAACAGCCAGACCTAGAGGACTGGCTGCCCAGGTCCACGTGTCCAAGAACCCGTCCTCCCCTCAACAGGCATTACGCGCTGAGGACCAGCGATGCCCGAAGCGTGTGATGGCAGGTGGGCCCCTGTCCTGCAGGTGCTGGCAGCCTTCGGGCGTCCCACCGGACGAGGAAGACCGGGGGAGGCTTTTTCTCCCCAAGCTCATGGACACCTCCCTGCCCAGACTCCCCAAGACAAACACCACAAAGGGACAAAGGTCGAATGGGAAACATTTGGGACAACCGGAGGCCAGTGGAGGGACATCTCAGCAGCCTTGGGGCGCACTGCATCCCTGTCCCCATGCAGCCCCAGTTTTTTGACATTTAATCGACTTGCTCTGCTGTGATAACCTGCTGAAATGCAGGTCATTTCCGGGTTGTCCGTGAGACTCACCCTGCCTGGCCACTTCCTCAGAGAGAGGTGACCGGTGGCCACAGGCTCTCACTCGGGTCTCAAGTCCAGAGGTCCCGTCCCAGCAGCGTTCTCGCCAGCACAGCCGGAAGTGCAGAGCCTGGCTCCGGCTCTCCAGGTGGCCCCGCGAACCTGGGTCCCCTGGGGTGGCTCTGATGTCACCCAAGGTACAGAGTGCTGCTCGGCAGCTCCCCACACACTAGATGCTCCGGGAGAAGTAGCCGGAGGAGCTCGGAGGCGCGCTCCCCAGCACTGGTGTTCACAGCTGTCCAAAACGTGGAGGCTGCAGAAATACCAACCGTGAGGCTGTTTCCAAATGATGGCACGCACAGTGGGACAGATGTTCTTCGACCCAGGACAGGGCTGGGTCTCAATAAACCAACCATAAATCAAACATATCACAAGTCTGAAACTCACTTAATACTCTGTCCGCTCCTATGGTGGGAAAGTCCTGAGTCTGGCCAGTGCCATGGCAAGTCAAAGGTCCCTCCCCTGGTGGCACTGGGGAGACACGGACCCTGCGGGAGGCGGGGCCTGGCAGGAGGTGTCAGTCCTCGGAGGTGAACCCCGCAGAGCACCAGGAGCCCCATCTCCTCCTCTCCTTGCTTCCATGAGGCAAGTGGGCCTGCGCACACGCGCCCACCGCCATGGGCTCTTCTGCCCAGAGGCCTCCACATGCGGCCAACTCACCTCAGACCAGAGCCTCAAAACCCAGGAGCTGCCATCCAGGAGCTGTACCCGCGTGCCTGCCAGTTTTGTGTGGTGGCAGACCCCTGGAATCCCAGCACTCTGGAGGCTGAGGCAGGAGGATCCCAAGTTAGAGCCCAGCCTGGGCTACTAGCAAGTTCCAGGCCAGCCTGAACTGCACAGAGAGACCTTATGGGAAAGCTGAACAAAACAGCTATGAGCCGGTGTGGACTGGTCTCAGACATGTCACTAGGGAGCTTAAAGTGTGCGCTGCAGCGGGATTCTGAAGTGTGGTCCACACTCGCCTCTGAGCTGTGTCATTTCCATGATCTCTGCAAGACATGGCGTCCGCAGAGGTCTGACTCTCACTGGCGACAGCAAAAATAAGCAGCAAGTCCTGAGATACCCCAGCAAGGTATGCAAATAAGAGGGTGGGAACCCAGGGGCCTTTGTCTCTCGGGGCTGGGGCTGGCTGGTGCAGCAGGCCAGGGCCTCTCCCTGTCAGCAGGTCAGCTGCTGCGCCTCGCGCCACCTACAGGACAGAAGAGGCACGGCCTGGAGGAGGCCTTTCTGGATTCCAGTCTGCACGGAGCAGGTCCCAAGGTGCCACTTTGACCTTTCTGCAGTTCCCCACGTGGCTGCCAGTTTGGCATGGAGGCCAGACCCAGAGGAGGCTACGCAGACCCTCCAGGCTACCGTACAAGCTGCCCTCAGCCTGGCTGGCCCTGCAGAGATGGAAAACGAGCCTTCCGCCAGGGCACTTGGGACTCCACATGCCACTGAACCAACAGGAAGAAGCCATAATTCATCCTGATGACCTAGGGGACAATGGTTTGTTTCAACACGGTGGAAGGGAGGAAGACCCAGGGGAGTGTCTGGATGCCGCTTAGCCCCTGCACGGCAAACAGTAAACGTTCAGGGAAGATGGAGCCATGGCAAAGGGGAGAGGATGGCTGGGAATCTATGTTTGGGTCATTGTGCCAAGTCAGGAGCCCCAGTACCTGCGGTTCCCACTGAGCGGAGAAAATACAGACGAACTGTGCAGAAAGAGAGCCTTCCATGTCAGCTCCGGTCTCAACGCCCGGTTACAGGAGCGGAATGATGGCTTTGCCTACCGTTATTTGCTTGTTTTATGTCGATATTTGCATTTATGTGACTGTGTGTTTATGGAGTACTGGGGATTGAAACCAGGCCCTTCTGAGGCACTGAGATACTGTCTCAGCCCTTTATAAAATGTTTTTAAATGCATTTTTTTAAAACTATGAGACAGGGTCTCATTAAGACTCTTAAGCATCCACGGTGTTGTTCTCCTGCCTCAGCCTCCCAGTACTCCCGGGACTGCAGGCGGTGCTCAGCTGCGTTTTTATTTTATACAGAGGTTTTTTAGAAGTTACCTTTACAATTCAGCCTGGAGCTAACAGAACACCTAGGGAAATGTGACTCAGTTTCAGGGGTGACTTTTCTAGCCAACAGGTGATTCTTCGGGGGGGGGTTATCCCCTCATTTTGGAGGAAAAGGTGTCAACTCGGCTCCCAGGAAGCACAGCCGGATCTCACTAGTAGGAATATAAAGCTGACTTGTTCTATATAAAACAGAAAGAGGGGGAGTGAGATGCAGATGATCACTGAGTGGTCAAAGGAGGAGACAGTGCCTCACTTTCTGCTCCAAACCACCCTTTTGCCTGCTCTGTGCAGAGGAATCTGGGACCTTTAATTATTTTTCTGTCGGGGGCATTAATCCATCTTTCCCAGGCAGCAGTGCTGAAGAGATGAGCTTTGCTTCCTGATGCCACGAGCTTCTCCAGGTCTCTCCAGAGCGCCCCTAGTGCCCGGCTCCGGCAGTGCAAGCAGCTTTCTCCAGCCGGAGGCTCCCACCATGCTCTTGGCTTCCTCAGAGCCGGGCCCCTCCAACCCAGCTCCCGTGATGCCCCGCGGCCAGCAGCTAGCCAGTCCTTCCCTGCAGCTTTCTAGCCACGCGCTCTAATGAGACGCTTCCCAGCCCTAGCTTTCCCGGATGCCCTGATTCCAGAAAGTTCTACCAGAACAGCAGCACAGGACTGTGGCTATACCTTTTATCTCTGCTCCTTCACAGGCGCTCCTATGAAAATATCTCAAGTCAAAAATGGCACATGCTGGACCCATTGGTGCACACCTGCAATCCCAGAGCTGGGGAGGCTGAGGCAGGAGGATAGGCATGAGTTTAAGGCCAGTCTGCACTACCAAGTGAGACTTGCTCTCAGAAAACAAATGAACAAACAAACAAACAAACAAAAAATGCAACAAATATACACAGACTGCCACGCATTCTACCTCTGCAGCAATCACCACTATGGAGAATCATTTTCGCAGCCTGGTGAAGTTGAAAAGTGCCCCGTGGGACCCTCCTGGGTCAGGGGCTATGTATTTATTAGCATTCTCTTGGCTTCTTACCTCACTCTCATCGCCCCCTCCAGGTAAGTGTGAACTGCCCTGAGGAGGTGAGCCTGTCCCAGCCCCATCTTTCTTCTCCATCTTTCCCAATCCGCCCTCTCCGCCCTCTTATCTTACCTTCTTTCTGCCTCCTCCTCAAATCCTCCTACTCTCGCCTTCCTCTTATCCTCTAAAAATAATTTGAATTTGGGATGAGGAAGGCTCTGCATCCGCTCGTGCTGGGCAGAGGGCTCTGACCTCCTGCCAACACCACAGTGGGAAGGGCAGGCAGGGTGCCAGGCGGGCATGGCTGGCCAGCAGCAGCCACTTCCCACCAGCTCTGAGGGACACCTGGGAGCCACATGAAGAAGCGTGACCACTGAGGGGAGGCCTGACCCCTAGCTGATGACAGAAATCAGAATGGAGATGGCTCACAGTGGGAGCTCTGTGAAGGCAGGTCTGTGGGACAGAAAGCCACCAAGCAACCATCAGGTAGATCCCGGAGGAACCCAGGGCCTTGGTCAATCCCACTAGATGTGAAGTATGAGCAGCTGCCTCAGGACAAGAGATACAAAGAGCGTGAAGTTGAGGGCTGAGGTGATGGAGGCCACTGTCAGGTGGCCATGTTCCCATAATCCTCTGCTCTCCCTTCTTGGCTCAGGTCTGTCAGTAACCAGTGAGGCTTCCTTTCAGACATGGAAATGTGATTTTTTTTTCCCCCTTTGGTAAATGCTTGAAAAGGATGTGTTATCCCTAATAGTGGGTTCTATGCATGTCCATTAGATCTCAGTTGTTAATTGTGTTGGTCCCATTTTCCACATTCTTATTTACTTTTTGTCTGTTTTATCTCTAATTATGGAAAAGAGGCATGCTAAACCCTTCCACTGTAATTGTGGGTTTGGGGACATGTGAAGTGCATATAAGTTTAAAATTATTCTAGCTTTCCTGGGAATTAAATCTTTTAACATCATAGTGTAAGTCTCTTTATGAAAGTGCCATTTGCTTAAAGTCTTTTTTGCCAATAATACCAGTCATACAAGCTAACCCTTAATATTTGCCTGGCTTCTTTATTTATCTATTTATTTATTTTTTTATCCCTGTACCTTAAATCTCCCTGTGCCCTTACCATGGAAGCTGTTCTTTGAAAATAAACAACATATAGCTGGTTAGTATTTTATTTTGCTTTTAATCCAATAAAACAATGTTTTTTATTGATGTTACTGACACAGTTACACATAGTGTCTGCTGATGTATTTAGATCTGCTTCTAATCGTCTTTTTGAACTCTGTCATGCTTCATCCTCTGTGCCCTATACCAGATTGACTGTTTTCTTTATTTCCTGTTCTTCATTTCTAAAGATCAGAAGCTATACATTCTGGACTATGTTAGTGTTGACACTATTATGTCCCCTTTATTTTAGGCGAATTGGAGATATCTGAAGTACTATCACCTTAAGAACACTTTTATTCAGATCACCCACAACAGCGGTTCCCATCTGATGCAGCGTCTCAAAAACACTCAGGGCTGCTCTTATTTTATGTAATTAGCCCATGTAGATTTACTTATCTATGTGCCACTTTATTTTCACCATTTCTTAGTACATGGTCTGTCAAAGTGAACACTTTCATCATTTTTTATGTCTCACTGCTTCCATAGGATTTGGTTTCATCTCCTCAAAGAACACGCATTTGTAAGTATTTCCACATGCCCATGAAATTAGGAGTTTTTTCCCCCCTATTTATTGGGAGAATTCACTTCAGCTCTCATTTTTGGATGATCATTTCACTGGATATAGAATTTGGGATTGTCAGTTACTGTATTCTCAGCATATTACAAATAATTACTTTTATCATCTGAAAAGTCTACTGGGAGGACATTGTGGGTAATCTTTCTCCTCGCATTGGTTAAGATCTCAGTTGATTATAATATCTTATGTGTACATGTATCATGACATAAATTTACTTTTACTGATCCCTTTGGGGGATAGTTGCACATTTTGGATCTGAGGATTCATGTCTTTCATTGATTATGAAAAATACATGATGTGTATGTCCAATTTTCTCTGTCCTTTTCTGCAACAATTCTTACTCCATGTTTGCTAGGACCCCTCATTTTATCCTCAAAGTCTTTTAACCTCTTTTACATACTTCCTGCCTCTTAGTCTTTTCCAGTAGCATTCCGGATATTTCCATCCATGGTATTTTACTCATGTACTCTTCCTCTGTGCTGTTTACTCTAGGGTTAGAGTTATTACTAAGTCTGCTTCCCCATTTTGGGGATCCACAGACCATCTAGGGCTCAGAGGCACTTCACCATCCTTACCCGTCAGGCAGGATTCCAACCTCTTCGGGCTGCTGTGAGAGTTAAATAAGCTGATCCAGGTGCAGTGCTCCTAACAGGGCCTATCTAGGACCCAGCGAGGGCAATGTCATCACCCACCCACACCCGCCCGCTGCCCCTGTCAATCTGCCACGGTGCCCTGTTTCCTGCTAGCTCTGAACTCTGAGATTCTACATCCTTTCATCTGGACACTTCCTTACCGTGTCTCTCAAGATCATGCATGCCCCGTGGGAAGGGTCTCAGCTCCCGCCCTAGACATGGTAGCACTTGATGGACGCTGCTTCAGACGCATGGCCTCACACGACCTGCCACTCACCTGGTCTGCCACAGCCATGATGATAGCCGGTGCCATCTTGTCCAGACTTATCCCTGCCACTCTGTCTTCACTGTATTCATTTTGCGCTCTGCATACACTCTGGATCTCTGGAAAGAATATCTGCTGGCAGTGATTAATTTTCTACACAGTCTGGGAAGCATTTTGTGGGCAAGAATTAAATTAGTGGTCTATAAATGCCTGACAAGTGCCAGGCATCTGGAAGGTGATCACAGAAGTAAACGAATGAATGATCGGCCAGATATAGGTCAGCTTTCTGCCACTGTGACAGAATACCTTGGGAAAACAAAGGCAAAAGGTTTATTTTGGCTCTTGGCTTCACAGGGCTCAGTCCATGGTCAACTGGCTCCTTTGCATTAGGTCTATGGTGAGGCTTAAACATCGCAGTCACGGGGGAGTAGAAGAGAGAGGAGAGACAGACAGACAGACAGACAATATGTACCTAGTTGGCTTCCTCTTGTAAGAACATGGGTCATATGGGTCTCCACCCTCCTCTTACTGACCCACAGGCCAATCACCTCCAGAAATATACTCACACAGCCGGAATCAAGCAAAGAACAGACATCACAAGATGTCACCAGATAAAGTTGCTAAATGTAAGACATTTATTTCAAAGTTTGAAGTTGGGGTAAGCACAGAATATTATTTTAGGGTAAGCATGTCCCCAAATATGGTATATGATTGAAAACTACAGTGAACATTTACATTAAAAAGTGTAGTAGAGTATAATAATACCAAAGTGCTCAATAAAGTTTTAATGTACACCTCAGCCACACGTTTTGATCACCTTTATATATTAACCATCACTTATAGGAGACTGAAGTTTAACTGCACAGCCTGTATTTTCATTTACAAAAATCAAGCAGCCTACAGCTTTGGCACCTGTAGCAAGGAAGGGGACAAGTTGATGAGCCAGAGCTGTCAGGCTTATGAGAGGGCCTTGGCTGGCTGGGAAGGCAGGCACAGCTGGCAGTGCCAGTGCCAGAAGAGTGGTTTTTGAGAGCAGCCTCGAAGCAGCTGGCTGAGGATGGTGGCTGAGGATGGAGGTTCCAGACTTCTGTCTCTGCCTCGTAAAGGGCAGCAGGGAAGACAATAGGAAAGGCCTAGGGCTTCAGCAATGAGGAAACAGAAATACTCTTGTCACTCCAGAAAGCTCTCTTATGCCCAAGGGCAGTCTGTACTATTTTTAAACATCTTACTGAATTAAATTTTAATTAAATAGGAATGATATTCACCACCTGAGGTCTGGTCCAGGGACATAATCTTTGTGGCCGCAAGAAACTGTCTCACACCTGCAGCCACTTCCTGCCTGGGCCCACAGGTCCTTTCCAGCGTGTGTGGCAGGGACACCACAGGAAAGGCCTTGGGTTTGACCTCTTGATTTCTAACTAGGTGCTCTGGTATTGAAAGATTGAAACGCACGCACGCGCGCGCGCACACACACACACACACACACACACACTTACTTTGGCAAGTTGTCCAGCCTCTTTGCTCAGTCCCCGGGGCTGTCATCCAAGCAAGAGCTCCACTAGTGGCCTGGGACTGAGCCAGCCCTCCTGAATCAGCCTCAGGACCTTGACTTCCTGCCTGCGACCCCCTGACTTTGCCCATAAAGATTTGTCGGCAAACACTGCCCCCTGGTGGAAAATTTGGGACATAACAAAAAAGTCAGCCGGGCTGTGGGTTTAGTAGGATCTGTTCAAAGTACAATATTTGAGGGAGGAAAGGGATCTCGAGGTGAACATGACCTGCTGCCGTCGGGCACCTTGTGCGGGTCACCGGGAGGGGCACATCCTTGTGTGTCTTCTTGCCTGTAATCGCATGAAAAATGCTCCATCCAGCCCAAGGTGTAAGGCGGTCTCCATTCAACAAAGCAAAGGCCCGGCTCCAACGAGGCGAGGCGGACAGTGGGACACTGTCGGATACCAGACGCCAGACAGAGCCTGGGCCCTAGAAAGACGCGGGGAGGCCCCGGAAACCTGATGAGGCTGGGCTGGCGTCCCTGCTGGAGCCCGCAGCGCTGCGCAGGGACAGGGATGGGGGTCCACGCTGGGGGACGCGCGCAGGGATTCTGTGCAGGATTTGCAACCTCCTATCAGACTACAATCACTCACAAGGAAAAGCCAGTAACAACAACAGCATCTATCTGTCATCCCAGCACTCCGGGAGGCTGAGGCAGGAAGATGGCAAGCACAAAGCCCCGCCTGGGCAACTTTGCAGGCCCTGATTTCAAAATAAAAATTAAGAAGCTGAGGAGGGGCAGAAGAGAGACGGAAGCTGTGGTCAGTGGAGGCAATGGTTCTGAGTTCAATCCCCAGTACCTCCAAAAAAGGAGGGCCTCGTCCCAGACAGAAAGCTGTGCTCTGTGTCACCCTGGGGTGCAGCCCCTGCCCCTGGGCACTGTGTGTTCTAGGAGACGAGGAAACACACAGCCCCAGGGAGGAGGCAAGGCTGCTGCTGCGGGACGCACTCTGGAGATGGCACTGTGGTAAGTTAGGACCGGACACAGACTGGACAGGCCGGAGAGCGAGGGCTACGGCCCAGGGCTGCCCCCGGGTCTGACAGGGCTCTGTGCCCTTCTGTCCTTCTCCTGGGGACACACCTTTTATCCCTGTTCTGTCCCCTGTGGCTGCAAGTCCCCCTGAGCAGGGCTGAGATGCCCCAGGCCAGGAGCGGAGGAAGTGACGCCTGAGCGGGCGACGGCTCAGTGTGCAGGTGAGCTCCCTGCTCCTGCCCAGGAGGGGAATCCTGTGGGGCACGGCAGGGACACTGGTGCAGGGGAGCCCCCCACCGTGACGCCCCTCTCTGCAGGACCTGGTCCAAGGCTCATAGTGCGGACCTGGAGGTCCGATTCATCCAGGCCCCATGCTGGGGAGGGAGAAAGGATGGAGATGCCTTTGTGGCCTCCTGGGGAGTCAGACCCACTCGTTCCGGAAGGTTCTCATCTGAATCTGCACATGGCTGTTTCCTGAGCTCTTTCAAGAAACAGCACCTCACTCAGCTCTCCCTCAGCCTTGGCTCTGGCTCCCTCCTCCCTTCTCTGTTCGGGGGCCCAGGCCTCTCCTCGGTGAAGGGCTTGGCCCTGAGGCCCCGGCCCTGCTCTGGCTGCCTGCCTTCCCTCCTCGTCCCTCCAGTTATGACGTCTAGCCTCTTCCCCATCTCCCCTGAAGTTGTTCTCAGCACTTACTGGTGGCTGCTGTGATTCCGGCCATCACGCCACCATCTGCCCACTGCCAGGACAGAAACTTTCTCATCTGTGACCCGCTTGTACCCCACACATATCTCTTCCACCCCTGATTCTGTTCTTCAGTAGTTCATGGCCTTGTCCCCGCCCCGCTTCCCACGGGCCACACAGTCGCAGTCCTCTGTGGCTGCCTCCCTTCACCCCCGCCCATGGCCTTGTAACTGCCATGAAGGATCCACAAGATCATGCGCTGATGAGGTCCTAGCGAGTCCCCAAGAGCCTGGCTCGCACTGCAGGCTCGGCACTTGTCACCCGCCTCTGCTTCCAGGCCGCCCTCCCTCCCAGGCAGCACTTCTGCCCGCCTGACTACTCACACTAGGTCATGGACGTCTCAGCAGGCTGTCCTCCCCGAGGCTCTTCGGGCACCCAAGCCAAGGGCCGGCCTGTGCGTCAGGGGCCAAGGCCGGGCACGGGGGAGCTCCTTTGTGGCATCCAAGGCCAGGGCAGAGCCCCGAAGCCTCAGTGAGGATCTGTGGGTGACCGGGCAAGAGGGGTGAAGAGAGGGATCCAAGGTGACACAGGCTTGGGGGCGCTGAGTGGGACAGGACAGCACCTGAGGAAAGGACAAGTTCAGCGCTGGGCCTGGAGCGGCCGCAGCCTCCAGGGAGAGGCGTCGCCCCGGAAATGCGGCTGCAGATCTGGGGTCCCGGGCTTTGGGGTGGCCTCACTGTGGGAGGACAGGACTAGAGTGGTCACAGACACCAAGGCAACCGCTGCCTGCCCAAAGGGAAGCTGTTTCTCCAGTGTGGGCCACCCGGGCACAGACTGGGTCGCTGGGCGGGTGCTGCCGCAGCTCCCCGCCCTCCGTCACTGCCTGGCCCCGGCCGGGGGTGCCTGGGGCACAACTCTGCACTCCTGAGTCAGGGCAAGGGCTCTGCCACTCCATGAGCCAAGGAGGTCATGGTGCTGGCAAGACACTGGCCGAGCATGCTTGCCCAACGGGGAGGCAGGCAGGCGACACTGCAGGGACAGCGCCTGGGGACTGGCAGGGCCCACCCTGCCGTGGAGACAGGGCTATGACAGACTCCCTTCGGCGCCAGGCACCGGCGCAGCACCTGGAGGCCCGGGAGACCTGCTTGCACAATCAACGGATTCACTGACGGATTCACATGCGTCAGGGCTCCGTGTCACAGGAACACGTGGTGTCTGGGGATGGCACCGTGGCCCAGTCTGAAGTGGCTTCATGTCGGGAGGGAGCCTGCCACCTAGGAGGTACCCACCGTGGAAGGGTGAATGTCCACAGAAAGGGTCACCGGAGGGACACGCTGCCCGGCGCCGCAGCTCCCCGTGCAGAGCGCGGACGGCGGTGCTGTCTATGAGACGGGGACGCGCGGAAAAGGAGCTCTGATGAAGTCGAGGGCAGCCGAGAGGCCACTCATCACTAACTGAAAACGGAGGCTTCCTTCCGAAACATCTTACAAGTAAATAGCAGAGTCCATACACACACAAAAAGGCAAAACTGAACAGTAAAAGGAAGCAAATAAATACGTGTGTATTTAGAAAAACTGGCTGACAAGTCAAAGAGAGCAGAAAATGCAAATGGTAAAAATTACCCTCGTCAAACAAAAATATTCAGACATAAAACATGACAAGTTGTATAAAGAAGTACACCTCACACAAAATGAGAAAAGGTTGAAAACAAATGGTGGAAATTATAATACTGGAATTCTAATCAAAGGAAAGAGGGCTGGTGACACTAATGTCAAAGGATAATTTAAAGCAAAAAGTACTATGCAAAATAAAGGGCTATTATCCAGATAAATTATATAATAGATACATCATTAAAACTTTATGCACCAATAATGACATACGAAGGGAAAAGGACGGACCGAAGTCACACTGGGAAATCTCACTCCTGCTGCTCGCCTGTGAAGGGCCTCGGTGGCCACGGACGTCCCCTGCCACACTGAGTACAGCTCCATGACATCAGCCGGATGAGACAGCCCCTCCCTGTCAGAGGCAAAGTTTGGCACTTTAAAACACACGCACCACAGAGGAAGTAATTTTTAAATTTTATTAAAATTTAAATATAAGAATTGAAGCAATGTGTATTTTCAGCAAAACCCAACTCTGCTGTTTTGGTAGAACTGTGTTTTACCATAATCCTTAAGGATTTAGCATCCAAATTTAAACATCAGCAGATGTCAGTGCCTGATTCAAGGACTGCACAAATAATGCTAAATAGTGCATTAACTTGTGTCTTTATTTTCTGTTGAGACATAGCAAAAATTGGGAGATATTGGGTAAAATAAATATACTATTAAAATTAGCTTCATCTGTTTTTATTTTTTAATGTGGCTACTAAAGAATATAAAATTACATTTATGGCTCACGTTACATTTCTGTTGAGCAGTACGGCCTGAGAAATAGGAACATCTTGTTCTAAGGGCTTCAGAGTGTGTTGTCAAAACCCAGGATTGCTAGGTTACCCTGTAGTGAACGAGTATTTATGGTTAAGACAGACTTCCAACCTAAGCAGAATTTTCCTTTAAAAAAGAGGATCAAAAGTTAAAGAATTAAGAGTGTAAATGTAAAATGCAAATTAAATATCAACATTTGTAGCCTGTAAGCAACCTAAGGACAGAGCTAGGTCGGTAATTTTTCTTCGTTTTTTGGTGAAATCTCTGGGAATCTGACAAGGTTCCTCTCCTAGAAAACACATATGTATAAAGAATTCTGCGTATCATGTGAGGAAGGCTTACACTTCTAAGAGCCCCCAGGTTATAAGTGCCTAGATTATAAAAATGAAATAAATTAACTAAGCAGGCAATTAAAATTCAAGAGACACGAAATAAAAACTCTGCAAGATAAAGGAAAAAGAACAACAAGACAAAAGCCAGGATAAACACAGTAGCGTTGTTAAATCCATGAGCTATTTCTTTGGAAAAATCAAACAAAACTAAAACGTAGCCAACTGTTAGAAGAAGCACCCAAGAAGGAAAATGCATAGAAATTAGCAGATGTCAGGAAGAGAGCGGGCTCTTTACCAAACTCACAGTGGATGTCTGGCACAACTGCACCATAATACACTGGACTCTAAAATTCTAAGCTGACAGAATCGGCACAAGAAAACCCGAATCGGCACAACATGAAAATACATGTTTTTCTCAGTTACCTCCTTCAAAAGCACCAGGATCTAGTGAATTCATTGGTCCATTATTCCAGAGCCGGGAGGTGCAAAGTCAGGCTGTGCCCTCAGGAGCATCAGTGCTGTGCACAAGCATTCTGAGAGTATTTTCTGGGTGCCTTCAGATACATGTCTTGTAAAGTGACTGTCACTTAAGATGGCCCCGCGACGGAGCAGAAAGTGACAGCAGAATTACCCTGGCTCACCCTGGGGAGCTGATACAATCTGACACTACCTACACTGGCCAGAGACACCTTCTTACACTTCGCAGTGATCCAAACACCGTCTCCTAAACAATTAAAAATTATACACCTCAAAGGATCAGGTAGGAAATTACTTATGTAAATAATGCATATAAATTAATAAGTATCAAGAGCCTTAAGTGAACCAGATAAGATTTAAATAAGAATTAATTTGAAAATACTTACTGAAAAATGCTCAAGTGCAAATTAAATAAGATAACAATTGCTATTTTACATGTTTATTATTTAAACTGATTTCCCCTGCACAACTATCATTTCCTGGTTTTGAGGTATTTTTCCCCCCATGAGCATCTAACTCCAGCCCAGCTCGGCCAACTTGCCAGCTGTCTGGCCTTATGCACAGGTGGACCGCAGCAGCCGTGCCCCGGGACCGGAGTGGCAGGGAGCGCGCCACAGGGCTGCAGCAGGTGAGCTCCGCTGCGCTCCGGGCCGGACCTGGCTTGACCAGCCCTGGCCCTGCTGTTTCAGTGCGTTAAGAAGAAACATGTGTCTTTCAGTTCTATTAATAGGGAGGGGGGGTCCCATGTGTGTGTCTTTGGGTCTATTTTGTAAAGCAAATAACCTTTATGAGAAAAATCTTTCATTCAACTTCCATCCTCAATTGCTTTCTTACCTTTTTCTTCTAGCTAGAAGCAGTATGTGTCCAAAAAAAAAAAAAAAATCTCGTTAAAGTTGGGCTGGGAATTTTAAGCAAAGTGTAGGAAGACTGGTAATTCTGGTTTCAAGCAAAGTTATGTGCTCAAGGCAAACATCACATCCTTATAATTACCTGGCACCACAGAATTTCCTAATAGTGTCTCATTAGGTATTAATGACACGAAATAATTACTGTTAAGGTGACCTTTTTATCAAGGGGATATAAACAAGAGAATCATTTAACACCAAGATAACACATTAATAGACGATAATTACATCTTGATAGGACTGCAGCATGCAGTGAATTCCAACGCTAAAAGTTTCCTTTCTGTTGTGGCTCCAACTGTGTAAATGACAAACAGCTGAAGAAGACTGTCTCGGCACGCAGCTTGTGCCTGCACACAGTCACATGAGAAGTCTGCTTTTAGACACTTCTACTGACACCTGCACTTTCCAAGGAATTCTTAGAGTTAAGAAAACCCTCTGATGCCAGCCAGTGACAAATCCTTTGTCCCATCATTTCCTGAATAGCAGGAACATAAAACTACGTGATCCCACCCACCACTGGAGCAGATGGACTCACTGGAGCGGATGGACTGCAGGAGATTTCTCTAACTATCACAACATTCAAATGCATTCAATAGATAATTTTCCTACCTCCAAGAGATTCAGCTAGAGTTACTGACTAGGTCCAGACAATAGGAGTTGTGAAAATGGCAGTTCCAGGATAAGCAAAGCCAACACTAGTTGTCAGATAAAGCACCACCCACTGTAAAGGCCAAGGGCCAGGATAATAAACACCTGTAAAAATACCATCTGATTCTGATTAGAGGATGCAGGAATCACCTGACCACATTACAAAGGAGCCAGGAAACGTGTGCTTCTTTCATGACGTTCCTGGCAAGCAGAGCAGGAGAGATGAACTGTGTACGCGGCAGTGGGACTGGGGGAAACTCAACCCATCTTTTAGCCAAGTCTTTGGCCTGATTTTTCTGGCTTTTCCCAACAAAACAACGGAGGCACTACACACATAGCTTTTTAGCATGCAAAGAGCTGCTCATGAATCATCCTCATTCCTCAGCTGTAGATGGAACAACAGTTTTCTCAACAGAAGTTCAGACAATGCCATATTCAGAAGGAATATTTTCAACAGATGGAAGGCGATTAAACACAAAGCCTTTCAAATCACTCAGCTTTGTACTGCAAGCTGCGCAGAGTCTGGGGCTCCCTCATTTTTAGTGAGGGATTCCACCAGGGCGAGTGAGCGATGCACCTGATGCAGGTGGACTGCAGCAGGCCATTCTTTTATCACTCACTCCCAGAGTGAGTGCTTTTCCTGCCGCACGGAGCACAGCATGGTGGAAGGCGCGCAGTGGGCAAAGGACTTGCGTGTGCACGGTGAACCAGGGGGCCAAGTACTGTGGCCGGCCTGTGAGTGAGCCAACAGTGAGACAGACATTTCTGTCATTTCTACAGAACATCCAAAACTGGCTGGGATGGGAGGAAAAGGAGGCACAACATCAACACAGACTGGTACGTAGTTCCGGGACAGGCCGTGCAGGTGGGAGACGCTGTCACCTCTGACCGGCTCAAAGCTGCAGCGGAGGCCTCCAGCCTGAAGCCCTGCGTCAGCATCCGCACTGCAGTTGGGCTGGGAGGACCGCTGACAGTGTGGGCGCAACCGGGGCAGCGAAACTACCTTCCACCCCCAAAACACACTCCTTTTCATCAGGTGAGGACCGTGTCATCACAAAGACAGCGTGGGAGGGAAAACAGCCACTCAAAGTTTCAGTAATTCAATAATTTATTCCTCTAAAAAAGTGTGTAAAAGTATATAGCTCTCATCCACAAGGTATATATGAATGACATTTAAAATGGAGGCCTTTTATTATTGTTTCTTTTTATCAAAGTCTTTTAGTGTACTGTACCAGCGCTATACTGTAGTTTATTTTAAATGAACTTCACATATTTTTGTATTCTTTCAAATTGTTTGCTATATATAAAAGAAGCTCACTGCAAAATGCTTGAAGGAAAAAAGGAAACAAAAGAAATTCAGAACTTCCCAGAAATGTACAGCTTTTACATTTAAAAAAGGTTCTGAAATATACATACAAGCATGCTGGACAACCCCACCCTTCGCCCCTCCCCACTTCCCCTTTTTAGTTCAAACCATGGTAAGAGTTCTGATTTCTGCAGAATTTTGAAAATTAAAAATAAAAAAAAATAAAATAACTTCTCACTCTGTAGCAAATCCAGGGCTTGTACATTTCAGATTAATTCAGTAAAAAACTCACAAGTAAAATAATGCATATTTAAGGGAAATATTATACAGACTTTTTCACACAGAAGTACATAATAAGATTTTTTAAAATCTATTGCCATTCATTTATTTTTTGCACAAAAACGTATAAATATGTCACCAGCTTTTCTTAACTTAAAAAACTTAAATAAAAGACACCAGATGAAAACTACCCTTTGCTGCCTTTTTTTAAAATTTTTATAGGGTTTTTTTTTTTTTAATTTTTTGTATTTTTTTTTTCTTTTTCTGCTTAGAATTGGGTTTCTAGGGAAGAAAAGCCCCTGCATTAAAAACAGCCCATTTTAAAAAAAAATTCAAAGTTCTGATGAATTCGGGGGAAAAAAGCAACCCCAAAGTGGTAAAAGATTACAAATATCTACTTTACAATTTGTCTTCTCACCAAGATAATTTTATACAAGTTTACAATCTTCATCATCTTATGCTCTTCAAAAGGCCTTGAGAATTTTCCTTTCTGATTAAGAAAAAATAGCACTGCAATATTTTTAAAGTCAATTTTACACTGTACACATTAGATACAAATGGTTTGATATATCAGATTTTATAACCTATACATTGCGAAAGTCGACCCCTCCCCCCTGCATTTGGTGGTACAGAGAACAAAATTATCCATTTACAAGTTATTTCTCTGCTTTCACATTCCCACCACACGTTTTTTAATATAATGTTTTAAACGTTAGATTATTTCAAGAAAAATACTTTTACAAAATCATATCAATTATTACATTTCTCCTTTTTTTGTTAATAACCAGGACATGGAAGTCTCTTGGAAGAACTTTAAAATCTGCATGATTCCCTCCACATCTGACAAGAGCTCAACGCTTGGCCTGGTTGGAGAGGCTCCTGGGAGGCCGGTCCACGCCCACAGCCCTCACACAGAAATACAGCAACACAAGGTTAGAAACAGGGTCTCAAAGACAACCCTCTGGGCCTGGAATGAGGAGTCATAAAATACTTCAGTTAGCCATTAATCCTTTAAAAAGGCATTTTATAAAAAGTCCCACCATGAAGGCTCAACTTCAAGTACTGCTTTAATGGTTAAATTGTGGTATTTCATTGAAATAATATTCCTATGGTCCAGAAAAAATTTACCGTATTTGTAACTGATTTTCTAAGCAAACACTTTCAATTGTGATATGTACATGAGTCCCTTTTGATCTAATGAGAGGAGAGACCTGGCTTTCAGTAAGAATTCACTAGAAAATGTGTTTCTATTGTGACTGTAGAAAACCGGTTAAGGTATCGTCTCCACAGCTCTGGCTAAGCCCGCCTGCCTTTGTTAAAAAAGTGTGACCCTTCATGAACGCTGGCCACGTGGCATGGCAGAACTTTTAAAACCCAGTCTGTTCTTAACAAAACCTATTGCTGGGTGGTTTTGAACATACTACGTTTTAGGCATGATCTCCCCCATTTGTTTTCATTCTTTTTCCGGCTTCTAGGACAGAGGTATGTCAAGAATCCTATGGTGGATCTGAGCTGGGTTTCAGCTACTGTACCTGGTCCTCAAGAGTTAAAAAATTAAGTCACAAAAACCATACATCAAAACAACTTAAAATAAATAAACAGAATGAAGCTGTCTCTAGACCTTTTGTATCTACGCACAGGTATGAAGTCAACCAAAGCACTCGTGCCCGTCGGGAAGGGAGTACTAGGGAGACGAAAACCCCAGGAAGAGGTCGTGTACTGAGCTGGTTCTTACTGTGAAAAGTCCCAGATGGCGGCGTTCAGGGAGCCCACAGGCCACACACCAATCGCTAGAGGATTTCATCCGCAGGGCCGGGTGGCCCCATTTTAAACAGAGGCTGAGAACACAGACTCTTGTGCAAAAGGACACTGTCTCTTCGGTTCCCCTCTTAAAACCACCACAACTACCACATCCTGCGGACCGGTGGCTGGGGCTGCGCGTCACACACTGGCGGGAAGTCACTGCTTACGGAAGTCTCCGGTCCACGAGAGAAGTGTCAAGGGGTCAGTGTGGGAATGAAGACTGCAGAGTGGACAAGTGCCTGCTGGAAGGCAGCACAGTGCAGGACTGCGGAGAGCGGTCTGCAGAGAGGACGTGGGGCATTCGCAGGTTCCTCGCACCGAGGCTACGGAAGAAGGAACTGAGCCAGAGAGAACAAGTGCTTTTCCAATTACAGTATATTCATGATGGCATTATACAACTGAGTGAGCACCACAAAGTGGACGGGAAGGCAGGAAGTGCGGTCCTGGGTGGCCGGGTTGCACGTGAGCCAGGACAGGGCGTTGTACTGCTCCAAAACAAACCTGCCAAAGAGAGCAGACGGGTCAGGGTGGGAACCACCAGGAAGGAGGGCGGCTCACAGACTCTAACACAGCCCGCTCTGCAGGGCAGAGCCCTCAGTCTTCCCTGCCCAGTGCTGTCACCGTGTGCCCACCTCAGCCTCCCCTGCCACTGTCCACTGCCACGGCTGCTGGCCAGACAGGGCTGCTGAGAGATGAAAAGCAGGTCTGGCCTGAGATGCAGCCTAAGTACCGATGTGCAGCTCAGTGATGTCACTGTCACAGAGCAGGCAGCATCTTCAGGATATTTCTGTACTAACTGTGTTAAAATACTATTTTGGGTATGTTAAGTCAAATAGAACAAAATTAAAACTTCACTGAAAACTAACTTCACTGATTATTTTTTTTAAACTGATGTTACTAGTCTATTTTATATATACATGATAATCACATTCTATATTGAGTTTGTACCAGTGTAACACACGTCCTGATTCTCATTTTTTCCCATCCCCTTCCATCCCTACAGCCCTCTAGCCTCTATATACACATAAGCATTGTTTGCTTTTTTTACCATCAAATTTTCTCTTTCCCATCAATACTTACCCCTACTCCCACCTTTCCTTTGTTCTTTGGAACAATTCCTTCCTATCACTGATTTCTCTTTACTGTTTTAATGTGACTAACGAAAAAAAGTTAATCGGACACAAAGTTCCTGTTATATTTTCATTAGAAAGTGATTCACCAGAGGACTCAGAAGTCAAATTCATGTTAATCCAGGTTTTTCCTTAATTTGCTTAATTTCCAGGTCATTTAAAAGTTAAAAAACATTAGAAAAAGTGTCTATATTTTCTGGTATGTGAAAAATTTGTATTTCCTGCAATGCAAGAGAATACTTGCTCCAGGACGTGCTTTCCAAGTGTAGAGTCTACATTCTATTCATTGTATTTCGATGGCCTGTCAGGGAGGTAAAAAAGTGTGCTCAGGGCAGGGCACCTTCGGTTCCAGGCACCAGCTTCTTATTATTCTCCCCCTCGGGCCTCTGCAGCACCACAAAGCGCCTCCTCTCCCAGGAGGCCAGCACTGGAGCTGCACAGAACCACGCACCAGGGCAGCGGACGGATCCCCCCCCCCCCCCCGCACCTGCTGGGGACGGGCCTCTCGGGCTGATCAGATACTGTGTGCTGCACCAACAGCAGCATCTTTCCAGGTCTCACATTATGGGAAACACCACGGAAACCCAAGAGCAAAGGAACATCACTTAAAGCTGGGATGCTGTGCTGCCGTGTCTACCTTAAAACATCCGACGTGGTCTTGGAGTCCAGAGGGTGTGGAACCCGCTGAGAATTCCTGGCAGGGAGGAGCTCGTCTGTCTGTGCTACGGAGATGTGGTGATGCAGCGAAGCCTGGTGAAAAAACACAGAGTGTCATTCCCGATCTCGGTCAGCCAGCGCAGTGAGAGGGCAGCCTCGGTCCTCGTGAGAGAGGCAGGCTGGAGCCTGTGAAGTTTAACCCCACAGGTGATCACATCAGCATATTCTGGAGTGGAAAACAGAGCAAGTTGTGGGAACCTATCTTTCTTTTTTTGTTCACTCCGTTTTGCTTTTTTAATGGAAATTTCAAACATACACAAAAAGTGTAATATGGTCTCTTATCACTGAGCTACAACTGCTATTTGGCACTTCTGAGTCTTTTCCTGTTGAAGATTTATTTTTAAATTGAGTTTCTTAGTACATTTTAACTATACATGATGATCATATTCCTCAATGAGAATTTATACCCGAACATGATGTATCTTCTTTTTTCTTATTCCCTTCCCCTCTCTTCAGCCTTGTCACCTTCCCATATACAAAAGCTTTGTTTCCTTTTTTCCTTTTTGCCTTAGAATATTTTTCTTCTCCTTCTTTGTTTTCCCCCACACCACCCCTCAGCCAGTTGTTCTCCTTTGAAGTCTCTCTTCCCATGTCACAACACCTAGTATACATTTTGGAGCTCATTTACACTTTGTTTCTCACACCAGAGAAATGATGTGGTGTTTACACATGTGTGTCTTATTTCATTTATGAGGCCCACATATTGTATCATTTTGGCTGTACATAATTCATAGGTGTCCCTAACAATAATGGATACCATATGCAATAAAAATTAACAATGGTTCTTTAATATCATTCGTATTAAGTCCAAGCATAATTTTCCCCAATAATCTCAGAAAAGTAAGTCTTCTCCAATCATGAGCCAACCTAGTCTACGCAGACATCGCAACTGATAAGTGATATGCCCCTTAAAAGACTTCATCTGCAGAAGATCCCGCAGTCTGAATGTGGATGGTCTGCAGGCCAGTGGTACTTCTGAAACATGTTCTTCTAGCTTTCAGATTTCTCCTGGGGTGGCTGGACAAGTACACTGCGTAGCTGGGGCCGTGTCCTCCTAATGAAGTCACATAAAAGGCCCCTAGCATCTGCTGTCCCACTGGAACTGGACGAATGACCATTGGGTTCCAATGCTGCTTGTGCTCATTATAAACCTCCTGTTTGTCACCTAATGACTTTAACATTGATTATTAAATAATTGAGAGATATAGCAGGTAAAGGAGACTTAGTATATAAATATTTGATTCTTTCCATTTACTTTTTCATTAACAAGTTGATGCTCCAGCAGTTTCAAAGGTACCAGTTGTTGTTTTACAACACTGTTTGGTTGTGGGTTTTTTGGTGGTAATGAGGATTGAACTCTGGGACTTGTGTTTGCCAGGCAGGTACGCGGTCTCACTGAGCTATTCAACACAATTATGAATCAGAGAATTTCTTTCAATACACTACCACCATCAGCTCTTTAACATGATATAACTGACCCAACCCTGGCCTGCAGGATTATCTTTTAAATTGATTCCAAAGTCAGCCTTTAATAGGACCTTAAGAATCTTTGTTTTTTTTTTTTTTTTTTAAAGATCTTAATAATTGGGCCGGGGAGTTAGCTCAGTGGTTCCGGCACCTGTCTTGCAAGCGCAAGGGCCCGGGTTCAATTCCCCGGTAACCACATAACAGTACTGGGTGTGCAGACTCACACCCAGCAGCAACCAGTACCACATACCACAGTGCCGGGCGTGGTGGCTCACGCCTGTAATCCCAGCACTCGGGAGGCAGAGGCAGGAGGATTGTGATGTGAGTTTGAGGCTGAACTCAGGGCCAGCCTGAACCACAAAGCGAGACCCTGTCTCAAAAAAAAAAAAAAAAAAAAAAAAAAAAAAAAAAAAAAAAAAAAAAAAAAAAAAAAAAAAAAAAAAAAAAAAAAAAAAAAAAAAAAAAAAAAAAAAAAAAAAAAGATCTTAATAATCACAGTGTTTTCTCATTTTCAGGGTGACAATATTTACCAGGTACATTTAAATGTATTTTAATTCAGACCAGGAACTAATCATTTTTTCCAGGAATTCTAGTTCTTCTGCATGAAAAAATGGTATTTTGGAACTATACCCTGTTGCCCGTAGAAATATTTACTGCTAAGTTGCCACTGCTTATAAGCTTTGTCAATACAGTGAAAACATAAATAAATCTACAGTTTTCCTAATAATTTTAATTCAAAACAAAAAGCTACACAGATTTTTACATTACATATTTGATTTTATATTACAGACTTAAGGAAAAACACTGCTCCATCATCTGCATTTTTGGTTTTACTTTCCACTGCTTGCTTCTACGATACCAGCAGATGCGTGTGTTTCGTGGGTATACACATATGTGTGCCCTGTATACCACTCAAAGTAATCTATATTGCATAAAAGTTACAAACAACACTTTTCTTTTTGTTATAGACTCTAACACACCCTTGTATGCACCATAGTTTGTTCAACCAGCCCTCCACTGATGGACGTTTAAGTCTTTTCCAATCTCGTATGTAGGTCATTTTCATTTTGCTGAAGTTTCTTAGGAATATATTCTGAAGTGTGGGCTGCTGTATCAGCAGGGAAAGTGCCAGACTGCTATCTCTCAGCACCTGTCCACCCCAGGGTCTTCTTCCCCCGTCTTGGCCAAGAGTAAAGTGCCAAACCTCTGTTTTTCTGTCAGTCAGGGGGCAAGAAATGGACTTCCCTCTAGATTCCTTCACACAATCTGCAAGTAAAGGATCTTTGTTTTCAACCTTTAAAACCTGAATTTAAAGGCTGCAACAACTAAAAAGAAAAAGCAAGTATAAATGTAGGAATTTTTAAAAAGAAGCATTAAAATGTTTATAGGTAGAATTTAAAATACACACTCAAAGAAAATAGAAAACAGTCAAGAAAGAGGCATAAATGCAAGAAATGTTTAGCCCACTCCTGCCCTCCTCTCCAGAAGAGGGCTCACAGCGGGCCAGTGGCCAGGGGAAGTGGACAGCAAATGCAGTTACTAGTCCACCGTACCAGGCAGAACGCTCCTACCAGCAGCGTCATGCAGGTACAGACAGCCTGTCCTACTGAAGCATATGTCCCTGCTACATTTCAGGTTCCACAGGTGTTAATCTCTACGTGGGTTAACATGAATTTGTTTCTCTGTGGTAGTTTGGGGCCCCTCTCCTGAATTCTACTCCCCATTACAACTGTAACTAAAATATTCTCAAATTACTATGTAAGTGAAATGAGAGAAACAAAGGAAAAACAAAAGACAATGTGGCAGAACTTGGTTTTTTTTGTTGTTGTTGTTGTGTTTTTTTTGAAGACAGGGTCTCACTTTGCAGTTTAGGCTGGCCCTGAGCTCAGCATGAAACTCACAGCAATCCTCCTGCCTCTGCCTTCTGAGTACTGGGATTACAGGAATGAGCCACCACACCTGGCACTGTGTATGTGGTACTGGTTGCTGCTGGGGTGAGTCTCCACGCCCAGTATTGTTATGTGGTTACCGGGGATTGAACCCAGGCCCTTGCACTTGCAAGACAGGCGTCGGAACCACTGAGCTATATCCCCGGCCCCCAGAACTTCTGGCCGAAGTTGCACTTAGGCACAAACCATTCTGTCCTTACAAACTTCAAATATGATGCCATACTCACCTTTAGGAAGAGAGGGCACTGGTTTTGAGCCTGGGGACATGATGACCAAAACCACTGGGGGAGATGCTCGGCTTTGGCAGTTGACACAAAATACCCAAGGGCAAGAGGCTGCTGCTTGAGCTCCTCCGGTGCCTCTCGAGAGAGAAGACGCTCACCCTGACTCTGGAAAACAAGGTCGCAAAGCATGAGCAGCATTTAAAAACCAACACACCCCAGCTCTCTCTGCACCTCAAGGTTACTGCCCTCCCCCTGGAGCACCTCACATAAGCCCCCATGGCCAAGAAGCACACAGGGGAATTACTGTTTGTGTAGTGCACACGGGCACTGGACAAGAACTGCTGCTCAGCAGAAGGGGTCAGCAAAACCGACATCATCACCCAGGTAAGTACAGATTTAACTGCTCTGGTTTCTTTTTACAGGATGTAAAATCCACTCTGCATCACACAGCAAACCAGCAGACACGTAAAACATGGGTGGGAATCTCACTGTTCAGCTGAGCCTGCCGGGACCTCACTGCCCGAGGGCAGCATGAGAGCTGGTCAGGGAAACACTGTGTATTCACTGGAAGCATGCTCCTCAGTAAGAGTTTCTTGCAGAGTCTACTCTCTTTCTGCAATGAGTATTTTCTCATCTTTAATTCTTTTAGTTTGCTTCAAGAACTGAAAATGTGCCTTTTAATACAAGCACCAGTAAGTTAGCAGTTTTTAAGAATCCTGTTTAGAGGAAGAAAATGGTTTTCAATTACTGTTTTCCTAAATTATATCAATTGTGAGTAGGTTTAAAAAATAGAAAAAATATTGCCATCTTAATACTTTGTCCTGTTGTAATATCTTACCTGGACATCAGGGTGTTTAATGGTTTAGAAAAAGGAAAAGCTAAGGCCACGTGGAAGTCACGAAGTGACTTTCTACTCACACCAGAAAATTTGAAAAGTATAATTTGGCTCTCAGAACTGAGGACTGAAAAAGGCCACCTGACCAGCTTCAGAGCACAGGTGTTTCAACTGTGACAGTCAGTTAAAGACTTGAGGGCTCAGGCACCAACAAAGGGAGAAAATATAGCACATCTCTGTTTCTTACAGATGTAATATGAAATTTCAATTGCCAGTTCAGATAAACTGAGTAACAACAGCAGATACGGAGGGATAACTAGAATTATGTGCATTTCACAATGAAGCAGGCTGGTCCTCAGACACAAGGCAGCAGAGTCCAAGTCCTGCCAGGCTCTGGACACTCACTCTGGGCTGCTGAGCCCCTTGCCCCCAGAATTCAGAGAAACCTTAAGTCAAACCTATGCAGTACAAAATGTGTGTCTTTGATGCTCATCACAGCAATCTCCACTCAACAGACCAGCAAGGGACTACAAAGAAAGACATTTACATTCTTCCTTCCAGAGGCGGGTAAAGGAGCAAGCAGGAACATGAGGGCACTCTGAGTTGCCTTTCCCTGGTTTACCTGCTCTGACTGAACTAATCTTTAAGTCGTCTCTCTCTTTATCATCCTTCAATGAACTTAGTGCTGCAAAGAAAAAAAAAACCCCACCTGACAGAAACCTAAGTCCATCTTTGTGAAGTCCATCTGTGTCTAGAGAAGTGAGTGTGAGCAGGGTTGCTTATAGCTGTTCAGTCTAAAATACTCAACATAGCTGTTTTCCTAGCTTACCCCACTAATCTCACAGCATTTAAAATAAAAGGTACAACATACTGGGAAGGCATGAATCATGTAGCTGTGAAATGAAGTTAACATGAACTATAGCAGAACTTCTTAACTTTTAATCATTCGTTAATCTGCCTCCAAGATCCCTGGCACATTTAAAGATGAAATTAGAAGTAAGCTCTGGATTGTCCCTTAATCCTCCAGCATTCACCTGAACACTGCTATAAAGTCAGCTTCCTGGTGGCTCCTGTCAGTCCTGTGGTGGCTCCAACAGGAGGAGGTCCATGTAAGTAAAAGCCCATAGAGGCAAACTGCAGAGTCGGCTCCTCGCAGAGAAGGGAGCCTCAACAGTGTGTCCCTCAACGAAGAGGCACACTGCACACTCAGTAAGTAGGGCTGTTGGACTAGCCTCTCAAAAGTCACTATTTTGGCAAAAGTAAAGAACACTTTTAGAAGTAACTAAAAAATAGCAATTTAATTAATTTTGGCTGGGGAAAAAAATTTGCATAAAACCCTTGCATTAGGGTTGGGAGATTAGTTCAGTAGCATACGCAAAGGCCTGGGTAAAATCCTATATTAAGACCATTACTCTGATAAAAATGTCCATCAGAAACAATTAACACATTCCTTTCAAGTTTCTGACTTCTATATAAAATGGAAATAGACAGTCATTTTCCGACATTTATTTCTGTGGTACCAGGGACTTAGACCTTCAAAAACAAAGGTGAATGCTGTAAAAACACGATGATTTGTCAAGATTACTTTTCCCAAAAGTTGTGACTGTTTTAAACAACCGACTTCCAGTTGCTCTTACCCGACTGTGCTGGAAGTGAGAGCCTACACCAATTCCAGGAGAGCCTGGGGAGGGAACTGGGGAGGAGTTGGGGGAAGAGTGAAGGTTCCCAGTCATTAAGATGCCAATGTCGTTGTCCATATCGTCTGGGAATGGAAGGTCAACAAACATATCATCTAGAAGGGAGGAAGAAAAACAGAAGAATTAGGATGATGTTCCATAAGGCTAATTTAACCAAGGCCATGTTTTGTGAACTTATGACTACTGGGGGCACAATGTTGACTGTGGAATTAATAAGTGTCTACTGTGTGCAAGGTGTTGCAAACTGTCCTTTCCTTCAGCACTCTCTCCATTGGCTGTCTAACACAATATTAACAGAATGAAGAATCTAAAAAAATAACATACACCCTACACTTTGTAGGGCCTTCAAAGGCACATAAAGAATGGGGAAACACACAAAGCAGCAACGCAATCATTACACAAAGTTCAAATTTACGCCATCCAAGAACACAGGAGACTCGGTCTATGTATCCAATTAGCATGTAAAATACTGGAAGCTGGGTGAATGCACATTAACAGGTGTGTACTTGCTCTGAAATGGGAAGAGATGTGGGCCAAAAGCAGATCAAAGCACAAGGCTCTCATCAACAAATTCTCTCCCAGACTGTAAAAATGAGGTATACTCACAGCAGAAAATTTATAAAGTATAAAAAGAAGAAAGCCATCACCACAATCCAATCACCATGAACATTTTTTCTATAATTCTTCCTCTTTCTCATGTATTTCTAATTTTGTTGTGATTGTACTACATATAAAATTTGGTGTCATTCTTCCCTGACCTTTAAACATGAGCACACATTGGCAGCTGGTAAAAACTCTTAAAAAACAGTACAAGTGGATGTATAATACTGAGTGTTTTGCAGTTTACAAATAACTATTTCTTTAAAAATGCCACAAGATATATTTCAAACTGAAAGAAATCCAAGAGTAATTTCCTAATATATTCTATAGCAAACTAGCATCCCAGAGACTAGCTGAAGAAAGGTGGTATCTTCACACACCTCCTAACTTCACACATTTAAAAATCAGATCAGCACATATTTTTGAAAGAATAGCACCTGTGTATAGAATACTATCAAGCAGTTATTATTTTTGCCTTTAATGAAAATCAGAGGAAAATTCATCTTAAACCTTTGAAATTAAAAAGATTCTCAAGCTTCCAATCCTCTCTCCATATTCTATATGTTCTTTAGCACAACACCAAACCACACGCAGCTGCCCCACGGCTCCACATTCCAGCGCTATCCCCGGTTCAGGAAAGGAGGGCACGTGAACCACACAGGGACCCTGGCTCACCATTGTTGGGGCTGAAGCCATCCTCATTGGGATAGTTGGCTGGAGCCACCTGGATGGTAGACGAAGTTGGGAACACCAAGATGTGTGTACAAGAAGCATCTTGAGGGGTGTTCAGCTGAGATGACTGCATGTTCAGTGCAGTACTTCGGCCAAAAACAGAGCCCATTGTGACAGCATCTTTAAAAAAATAAGAACTTTGTCAATTCCTCTTGTGCATCTCCAGGTTGTGAACAGCCCTGAAAGAAGTTTTTCAGGGGCTGCGTAGGAGTGGGTTGAGTCTCAGGCAAGTAACCTGACAGGTACATATTTAAAACACGTGGCCCCGACTGCTCATGTATCTTCAAATAATCTGACTCGGAATACATGCTGATGGGCACCCAGCCTCGTTTCACAATGGAATGAAGAATTAAGTTTGTGAACCAAGGTACCACTGTGTTAAGATAAAATTGGGTCGAATCCACTACACATTTTTAAAATCATTTCTATTTCTAAAAATAAATTGACTCTTCCTATAGTTGTTTATGATTTATGAAGTTATATTCTCTCAAATGGTAACAATCCTATAAAAATACCTCCATTCATCTGGGAATGGTGCACATGCCTACAAAACTAGCACTTTGGGAGGCTGAGGCAAGGAGGATCATGAGTTCAAGCCCAACCCAGGCAACTCAATGATACTTTTAGAGTTAGGGATGCAGCTGTGTAAAGACCCTTGGTTTAATTTCCAGTACCACAAGCAAATCAAAGAAAAACCATTTAACTAATAAATATTTAACTAACAGTCACCAAATACTTACAACATTCCAGTTTTTTAGCTAAACTCTATTCGTGGCTTCTCATTCAATCATCATAGTCACCTCAAGATAGCAACTATTACCCCCCTTTACAGAGGAGGGCAGAAGCACAGGAAGTTATGGATCTATCCAGGTGGTACAGGCCACAGAGAGAGCCTGTGGTCTAATGGCCAGGTTGGTACGGAATCCCTGTCTCTGCTGGACAGATCCACTGGAACCCCATTCTCAAACCACAAGGACTGAGTGGACATTTTACCAAAACAATACTACATCTGGATGCGAAGAAGACATTATAAAGTATAAATTGTTTAGCTAGAAAACTATAAAATATAAAATAGATTAGTTGCTGCTCTTCAAAAACCAGGCATATTTTCTAAAAAGTCTGTGCCTATGTGTCTCAACTATCCACAACTGGAACATGAAGGTACTAGAGCTTACTGTATGCCAGGCACTGTGCTGAGCGCTTTCCTCTGTGCTATGCCAATCATCCTCAACCCTAAATACCTTTCGAGACAGCTCAGAGATTCAGTCAAATACCTGTCTTCAAAAGGATATTGAAATAAGCAGCATGCTGGCATGTAGGCTTTTGGAGGATGATCTCTGCAAGGTAACGACAAATTGGGGTAGGCCACAGCCAGTAGCCAGGGCTCTATAGAGTTCCTAGTCCTATTCAGAACTTCCTCTTTCCCCAAGCTGTGGTCATAAAGACAGTAAAATCGCAAACCACTCGCCTTGGAAGAGATTAAATGGTTTTCATTTTCAAATTCAAAGTACAATTCTTTCTTAGAGATATGTAATAATAATGATATATTCTACACTTGCCTGTAGATTTATGCCTCAATGTACTGAGTGGACAGAATATCTAATTATGGAACTGACAAGAGAAGATTTACCTGGCATCACTACAAAGGACCCCTGGGGCTCCATGGCAACCAGGCAGGCACTGAGGATAGAAGGAGAGTCTGCGGCAGAAATTCCACACATCCGGCACACATCCTTGAGCTGTTTGCTGATTGTCTGTAGTGAACATTCTCCAAGGAGGATACTCCAATCTGAAGTCAAATATCATAGTCATACACTGGCTTAAGAAATTCATTCTGATGTGAGGTTTGAGCTTTTTGCCATTTTTGCTCGCTAACTGAATTTCCATGACTGGACTCTAAAGGGAATATGGCTTTCCACATTGTCTTCTGCATTCAGTTCTCCTCCTTATTACAAAGAAACTGTTACTGGACTTCTGTACTTCATTAACTCAAAAACTAAGGTGTACAATTCTGCAGGCTGAAGTCATGTCTAGAATGGCTCTGTGAGTGCTGCAACAGACCTGGTAGATTAAAGCACTTCCAGCGCCTTCTTAGGTAGCTGTTCTAGCCATTGTCCTCCTGGTCTCATTCTTTCACTGTTCCATCGGCATCTTTTCTTTAGCTGACAGCACAAGTTGGGAGAACCTCTGTTCTGTTTACTGCTGTAGGTTGTTTATTACCATGGAAGGCAGCAGAAATGAGGAACCTTTCTCAGAATGTCCACAAGCTCATTAGCAGGCATGACTGAAGTTGCCTGAATGAATGCTATAACTAATATGTCACATTTGTTTGCTGCCTCCAAATTAAGGCATTATGTCTAAGCAGAACGCTACCAAGGGCATGTTACTCTGGGGAGTGAAAAGCACTAGGTCCTCTCCCTACTTCGCCAACAACCCCGAGATATGCATGACTCTCATGCTGCAGCCTACTGTCACGTCATACCCCACTGACCAAATGCCACTCCACTGCAGGCTTTCAAACAGGTTATTTGTCTCCTTTGAGAACAGGTGAATGAAAAATGTTTCCATATTCTTAACGAACCTCAAACTGAAGTATGTAAAATGAAAGTGGCCAGAAACATTTTAAAACTGTAGAAAATCAGATAGATGTGAGTTCGGTATTTCAAATCAAACAAAAAGATAAAGGCAGTATGAGTATTTCATCACACAGGCCCTGGAGTCGAAGAACAGAAATTCGCACAGCTGAGCCTGAAGTCTACAGTTCCTACTGTATCTGACACTGACCTATAGAAATTTAACACGGTACATTCCCAAAGGGAGGTGTGGTAGATCAGTAAACAGATTTCTCGTACACTATATTCATCTCATCTTTTTCTGAAAGCACATTTTCCTCAGTCTTTTGCTGGGCTGCTCTAGTCACCCTTATACTCCTTTCTTCTAAGAGATAAGGAAGAAGAGAGGCCCTCCTGACAATCATATAAGAGAAGAGATGGCTTTAATCATCCTCCAAAACACCAAGTGACTAGACTGCTAGACTACATTTTTATCCCCACTTCTTCTTTTCCATTATACTCTAACCTTCCCCAAGGGTTAAGAATAGCTCAAAGCCTTGAAGAAATAAGATTGACTGAAAAGCAGACTAGGGAGGAAGATAGAAAATTTATCAGAAATGAAATGATGAATTCTCTAATGTATTAACCTCAAGGCTATTGATACAAGATTCATTTTAAGTGTGATATTCTTTTAAAAAAATGAAAAGGGTCATAATTTCTGTCAGTCTTCACCATCAAATTATTACTGGAAAAAAACCACTTTCTGCACAACAGATGCTTAGGGAAACTTATTTAATTCACATTAGGTAGTAGGTGCATGAACTCAGTAAAATGAAATACAGACCTGGTGCACACAGGAAGTGAGTTACACTCAGGACTGCCCATAATGCAAGCACTATCTGTTTTAGAGGTTTTATTTTAGAGATTCCATAAATAGCTAATATCAATTTCATATAAAGAAACAATTAACACTAATACAGGGGCTGATGAAGTGGAGAAAATCTGCTCTTTCGCCCTTGACAAAGAAATTCTGCTCACTTTTCTGTATGTGTATAGGAAATGATCAAGCTAATGTGTGATATAGGCTTTGCTCTTACGTAGATTTAGAAGAAAATCTTCTCTCACGTACCTACACGTATTTAACATTTTCTAAGCATGTCATTAATTAGTAAGGCATTATTAATCTAGGCCTATTCACCTTGTTCGTGTAAAACTGCACAAGGAGCTGTGTGAGGACACTACGCGAGCTGGGCGTGGCGCCAGGCAGGGCAGCTGCTGTGGCTGCACCGGTTCTGCCCAGTTATTGTGAGTGCTTCCTGCCTCCTCGATGCTGTGTTTAGGATAAGGAATATAAGCAGTGGAGACAGATTCGGGGACACAGCTAGAAAAAGTCTGCTCTTTCTAGCTTCTAAACTGAAGAGTGCTGGGGCTGGACTATGAATAAAGCCTGCTCCTGTTTACCACTATTTGTTCCTGTGGAATGGGGTTTTCTTGCTATTATGCCACTAACACAGACTAGAAAAATTCAAACCTCACCACTATCAATTAGGAAATAAGTAAATTAAAGGCTGTTTTTGTACATGAGTTCAAGCATCATCTATAATTTTTGATATAAAAATTTTATCTTAAAACTAACTTGTTCCTTCCCTCTTTGCTTAGTCAGTGACATCTGCTCAGCCCTTACCTGTTCCTTACACACACTGCTTCAAGAACCTCTCACCTTTAAGCTCCCCGTGGCCAAGACGCCCAAGTCGCCCAATCACAACTCTCCAGGGTAGAGATGTCATTTGAACAATCCCTATACACCACTCCCATAACTTCTGCAGTCCGATCTTACGCGGAGATACTTTACTCTTCCGTGACCTAACAGAAAAGAAATAGGGAGTCTGAATCAAAATTACCACTTGGTAACAAACATGCAAAGTTCCAGAAAACATATTCATGCTGTTCCCACTGTGCTTTGATAGAATAATAAGAAAGACTCATGTCCTAGTAAAGATACAGCATCAGTTTACAAACACCCCAAGCACCAAGGGCTCTTACCTGTTTGGTAGAGCAATATTTACAATGCAAGTCTCTAACAACTCCCCGTGGAGATCAGTGCAGGAAGCCAAGAGCCAGCGTTGATCATGAGACAGGCAATAGCCCACAAAGAGCACATTGTATTTCTGGCTTGCCTCTCCAAAGGTCTCTCCCAGCTCCGTCTGCTTGTCTTTGATCGGGGCCAATATGAAGGGAGGGGAGTAAAGCTGGATTGGGCTGGGCCGCTGAAATAAAATAAAAATCAGCAATCATTCAGCTTAATGTTCACAACAAGACCCAGAACAGCACTGAGAGAAGCAAAGACAACAGGCTATATCACATCCACTCCTCTCTCCAGTACTAAGCAGTATAAACAGTAGTAATGACACAGGTGCCATAGGCATTCAGTGACCTGACCCAGGAAACCTGACCAACTAAGGCCTGTGGCTCACCTTTTATCTTTCCTTAAAATTGAAAAATAAAAGACAGTTTTGTTATTTACATATCATTAGCTGTATTATTTGTTTTACACGTGCCCAAGACAATGCCTCTTTACTAAAAATAAAGAAAGAAAGAAAGAAAGAAGGAAAGAAGAGAAAGGCAGACTGCAGATTGTACACGCCTTTGTGGAGAATGAAGTTGTAAGAAGACAACAGTATGCATATCCACCAGTACACCTGAAGAAAGGCCAGAGTCTACAGCCATAGTACCAGGACTGAGCCTGATCTTGCCTAAAATAAAAGAGTACATATTGGTGAGAATTTAGAGCGACTTTCATATTCTGCTTGTGGCATAAGCCTTTCAGAAAAGAATTTGATAGTATTTGAAAATATCTGACAGCTGAACAAACACATACCCCTTGACCAAATGAATGCGTATAATGTAATCTTTCCTAAGAACAGGTATAAGAATATTCATCATACTGTTAATCATAATACTCTAAGTTAAAAGTAACTTAACTACCCATCATCAGCAAAATAGATAATAAACTGTGATGCAGCCATACAACCAGAATGGCAAATAGCAAAACGAATGAAAAATCTGTGCTATAAGCAACAAAGTTATGAATCTCAAAAGTGAGCAGAGAAAGTCAGATACAACAGATTATAAACTTTATGATTCAATTTTCAAAACAGAGACAAGCAAAGCTTTGCTGTTACCAGTCAAAACAGCAACTACTGTAGACTAACTCGACAGAGACAACAAGGGGCTTCTGGGTATGACGCTTGTTTCCTGTGCTTGTTTACATGCTATCAAGCACTACATGTATAACTGAGTACGTTTCAGTAAACACATTTTAATATGCTTCTATATGGATGGAGTTTGTAAAAGTCAAAGCATTAACTGTTAAAAAGACAAACATTTAACTAAACTGTAACAAAATTTAACTGCCATCTTTTCTTACAGCTATCATATACACTTCAACACATAGTAAGGCACAATAAGGAGTAGAAAAGCATCTACAAAGGACCAGATAGTGAAGATTATACTTTATGGGTCGCTGCTATATATTTACCTTTCTAAAACTATACAAATAATTTTTCTTACTTGGCCTATACAAGTACCGATGGTAGGCAGATTAGAACCCTAGTCATAATTACTGAGCCTTTAACTAGACAGCATAGGACATAGTGAAAACAGAATGACAGTATTTTAAAGCTAAAAGTAAAAGTTTGGAAATATTCTAGCCCAATGTATTCATCTTAGGGGTTCAAAATTCAGGGCAAGAGATAGTCAAGGACTTGCTCAATTTGTAATGCCAGCCTATCAATAATCCATTCCTCTATGTGACCCAGAAATTCCACTCCTACGTATATATCAAAAGAATTGAAAACAAGTGTTCCACACAAAACTGGGTACATGGCTGGGCATGGTGGTGAACACCTATAATCCTAGCTACTCAGGAAGCGAACACAGGAGGTTTGCAAGTTCGAGGCCAGCCTAGTTAACTTGGTCAGTCTCAGTCTCAAAATAAAATTTTGTATAAAGGGCTGGGAGTATAGCTCAGTGTTCCTTATATTCAATCTCAAGTACTAAAAAACAAACAAACAAACAAACAAAAATCTATGTATATAATGTTTGTAGCAATATTAATTGCAACAACCAAAATGTGGAACAACCCAAATATCCATTAGCCAAAGATATACGATATGACATGGTTAAGTTTCTTAAATACTATGCTAAATGAAAGAAGCCAGTCCCCAAAGATCACATATTTGATGATTCCATTTACTAATGTTCAGGAAAACTCGAGAGATGAGGTAGAAAAGAAAACTCGAGAGATGAGGTAGATGCTGGCTGCCAGGACTAGAGGGCGGGGCAAATGAAGAGTGATTTCTCATGCCTAGAGTTTCCTTCAGAGCTGATGAAGCTGTTTTAAAATTAGACATAGGTTATGGTTATACAACTTTGTGAGCATATTCAAACCACTGAACTGTAAAACCTTAAAATGTGAATTTTACAAAATGTGAATTATATCTCATTAAATAAAAGAGAGAGGGAGCCCAACTGAGATTACTTGAAAGTTTTGTGTAAAACAAAAGGTTAAAATGTCAAATATTTGGATGAGATCATTAGGGAAAAAGTGATTTCCAAACTAGTTTTAGAAAATTATACATTGTTTTTATTTTAAATGATAAACAGTAATTATCTATACTTATTATATGCAATGTGTGACAATCAGGCCAGAGTAACTGGCACATACACCACCTCATTCATCACTGCTTTGTGTTGAGAGTATTCAAAACTCCCCTTTACTAGTACTAGTTTTAGAGAAGCCAAATATTCCATGAAAACTAGAAGTGACATTAGCAACCTTCATGACAAATACTTAAAAAGCACATTTTTTCTTTTATGAGACTGTGCCACCCCAGAGAATTAGAATTCCGGGGAGCCGAGGCCTGGCTGTCTTGTTCCTCACTATGTCCTCAGCCCTGGATGCAGCTCCTGGCACAGGCTCTGAAGGACAGGAAACTGAACAGAAGCACAATGTTCCAGCTGCACACAGAAGCAGCAGCTGTACTGACTGACTAGGACCTTCATGCAAACATAACTTCATACCTCTCAGCAAATACTTTCAACATCTGGTTTATTTGTTTTTAATAAAATAAAATGATTCATTTCTCTGTCATGTTCCAAGCAGTGGAAGAAAGCCCTATTACTTAAAATCTTTTTTCCCTTTATTAACTCATGAGAACCTGATGGTGTTCTGCCAGCATGTTATAAGCTTGTAAAAAGTCATGCGATGTTTGGGTGCCTTCACAGCAGTTAGCCTGGAATTTCCACTGTGAAATATGTACTGATTATCACTCTTGCCAAAATGTCAAGAAATGATTATATCACAATTTCTGAATAACCATAAGCAGGAGAACAACAGAACTAATGCATATTGACAAAAGAATACAATAAATTGAAATTTCAGGAGCCAAGAAAAAAAAACTTATCTTTTAAATTCTAAAAATACAAAGCCAACTGAATACATAAATTACTCACATAAGTGTAAAACTCAAAAGAAGTAACTAAAAATGCCCCAAATAGAAACTGCATTTAACACCAGCGTGAACGTGGGCCATCAGCTGAGCAGCTTCCTCCTCAGGAGCAGGCTATTTGAATTCAGTTACAACAAACACAGTATTAACTATAGGCATCATTTTCATTTCTCATCTTGGATTTATAAAAGGCTAAGCATGTCCTGTAGTTTTCTGGAAACACTTACATGACCAACAAAAACCTGCAACTTTAAGCTCTCTTATAGTAGAGTTGTGTTTACTGACTTTACTAACTGATAATGTGTCTTACAAAGAAGTTGTGAAAGCTAGTATTTTAAGGTTTTGAAAATTCTAACCAGTGTCCTCTTCAGCTATCTTCAAGCTGAGATGATTAGAAAAACAAGGACAATATAAAACTTTCCTGTAAGGCACAGTTTGGCTGTGTCATTTTAAAATTCTCTTTGAAGCACATTAGTTGAGGGAAGTAGGTCCAAGAAGAGAGAGGGAAAACAATTCACTGTACACAACAGGTCAAAGATCAGATGTAAGATAGCAACAGTTCTTGCCACAGCAAGCACCTAAACCACTGCTCTCTCAAGATACAAATCAAGGAGAGGAAGGCACAAAGCTTGTAATTTAAAACAATGCCTGGCTAGAGAACCAAAGAACAAAAGAAACTCAAAAACTTTGAGCTTTAATATCTAAAAGTGATAAACACACTGTTGCTTTACATGATACATTAAAAAAAAAAAAAAGAAGAAGAAGATCCTGCCTGCCTCTTCTCAAAAATATCCTACAAGTTTAGAGAAAGATCTCCTTTACTTTAAGCATTGAGGATAGCTCGCAATGCTTCTATAAAAGACAGATGCTCAGTCCATCTCTAGGTTAGATAAAACACACTTCTGCTTTGCCATTTTAGTACAGAAGCACTCTGGCAAGTCGCCCTCCCCCCCTCACCTCTGGATTCTTGAGGGTCATCTCAATGCTGGCTGCAGGCCCAAATCCGGTGAGGGATTTAATGTGGATCTGTGTAGGCAAAGGTCGCCTGCACTGGCAGTACACTGAAAACGCCATGGACTTCAAGTATTGAATGTAGAAAACTTGTTCATCCTTCATTGTCTGCAGCATGTACTGGCAAGGCACAATCTAAAAACACACACAAAAAGTCAACCATAAGCCAGGCATGGTGGCACACACCTAGAGGGCCTGTACTAAAAGGCTGAGGCAAGCTCGAGCTCCATCTGGGCAAGTTAACAAGATCCTGTCACAAAACAATAAAAGTTTCAAAAAAGGCTGGAGATAGGCAGTGTGAAACATCTAGTTTCAATCCCCAATACTGCAAAGAACAACAATAAACCAACCAAAAAACCTAGAAACAGATCTAAGAGGCTTACAAGACAGCTAGAAATGAAATGGTACAAATTTATTATGGTTTGATGAGTAATAGGGAATCTTAGTTTTAAAATAGGTAAATACCAACAATTAAAGCTTAATTTCTTCCAGTGACATAAAATCCTATGTCCCAAATATACAACAGCAATTTAAGAGGAACCATTATGTTGGTATACTTTTACTTAGAAATTATCCTATCTCAATTTTCAGTGCAAATTGTCAGTTTATTGTTGCCATGGCCCCTACATTTTAAGACTTGCATATGCATGTGCCCCTCGCTCGTATAATGTATGTACAGAATATGCATGACATCTCTGAAGTTACTGTCTATTGCCACCAGGGACACAGCCTTCAAAACAATGAAAAACTATCAACAATCTCTCTCCATCACTTCCATTTGTAATTCTACAAGATAACTTTCCTTAAAGCAGTAATAAAGCTGGATATGGTGGCACCTGCCTATAATCCAGCTTTTGAGAGGCTGAGGAAGAGGGTCACAAATTCAACACCAACCTGGGCAACTTACTGAGATCCTGTGTCAAAATTAAAAAGAAAATAAAAGGGATGAAAAGTTTGGCTCAGTGGTACCTGGGTTTAATGCTAGTACTATAATCAATCAATCAATCGATCAATTAAGTGATAAACAAAACCAAAAGATCCAAGGTATTTTTTTTTTTTGGCCTATATAAAACATTTAAAAAAACTATTTCACTATAAAGCTAGCAAAAGTATGGTAAAAACAGATAAAAAGAAAATAAAGAAGTATAACCTTTTTGGAAGGGAACTTGGCAGTATTTATCAGTATGTACAAAAAACCGTTGAAATGCAAAAGAGATTATGTATAAACATGTTCATTATGGCTTTACTTATAATAAAAAAATGGAGACAAATTTACTATTATTTATAATAACAGAAAAGCTGGAGTAAATATGGAAAAACAGTCATTAAAATGTTACTTGTGAGAATTTTAAGTAACACAGAAAAATATTCGTGAATAATGCTAACTAGAAAAGACTAAAACTTTAATTAAAAGTATAATCTTAAGCATAAAAATCTTCAGAAAAAGGTACAAAACATATCAAGACAGTAATGATGGTTTGATCTGAAAGTAGAATTGTGAATACTTTTTCTTTTACTTTTGTGTACTTCCAAGATTTAAAAATTCATGAACCTGTATTTACTTCCACAAAAACACAAATGTAAAGAGTAAATTTATGAACAGTAACCTGGAGAATGAAAGAATTTCTCATATGCTCAGGTAAATTATCCAGCATTTCTGTGTAGCAGCGCATCAAGCTCAAGAGCCAAAAGTTCCCCGAGGTGGAGTCTTCCTCTGCAGTGTAGGTGAAGGGGTCCACCATGTAAATGACAACGGCTGGAGGGTACGCGTGGCTGTCCGCAGAGTCAGGCTCCGTGGGAATTCCTATTCTCTCCCTGTCTGTAATACTGGAGAGAGAGTCATTTTGTGAGATTCACCAAATAAACCTAACTACACAAATCAAATCAATCTACAGCGCATGGACTCCCTGGACAATTACTACAGATTAAACACAACGCTACATATCATATACCAAGTGAACATAAGATGAGCAAGTAATCACTGGAACTAGTTGAGAAATAGCACCACAGAGACAGAGCATCCCTAACCTGAAATTTAGATATGCTCATAAAGTCTTGGATTTTGGAGTGCTTTGGATTTCAGATTTTCAAGTTCTTAATTCTCAACCAAGAAAGCCTATGCAAATATTTCAAAATTCAAAAATCTCTGAAACAACTCTGGTTGTATTTTGGGTGAAAGATACTCAATTTGTGTATGTTCTAAAATGCAAGACCTTTTTCAATTCCCTCTTTCTTTTCAGCACTAATACTGTACAGAGAGGTTTTACAGCAAGTTACTATTATGTTAACAAGATTAATAATAAGTTTTTCAGTTATGCAGTAGGTTACAGAAGTCTCAAAATTTCTAGATTGATAGCTGCCACTTTTCATTGGGAAGAAGCAAAGAGCATCCTCTGGATTTGGAGATTTAAGAAAGAGAAGGGAAGAGAGAGGAAGGTCCCAGCCAAGGCCACTTCTCTGAAACAGTATGCAACGTACCTTTCCTGCCCATCCTGTGAGGGCTGCGAGGCACCCTGCCCAGGCTCAGTGTCTCCACCGCAGCTGACATTTCCCTGTGTTCTATCGCTGGAACTGACCCCAGTGCCAGGGTTCTGCCCTCCAACACTACCGCCGAATCCTGAAGAAGAGGTAGTGCTGATCTGGTTAATACCCGGAGCAGATGCAGACGAGGAGACTGGTGGCACAGAGGAACCAGACGTAGAAGTACTTGCTGCAGGATTTGCTGAACTACCATTGGAGGTGGGATTGAATGCACTGCCAGCTTGCGGAGCTGCTGATCCTGAATTTGGAGCTAAAGGCCCAGCATTCCTAGGTGTAGCTTGTCCCTGTGCTCCTGCTGGTGGGGTCTGGTATTTAGGTGGTATCAACAGGCTGTTGTCAAGCTGCAGAGTGGCTAAATAAGGTGCTGAAAGAGGACATGGAGATCAAGTCAACTTTCATCACTGAAAGTGATGTCAGGCTGAATGAACGATTTAGAATGCTCACTTTTCAAAAGAAATTATGCCTTCAGGATGTAATACTCTGATTATGATATATATGCTAAATACGGCTGCTGTTCTTAAGCATACACATATACTTTGCAAACACAGAACTGCACATGAAGTGACTTTGCAAATTCTACATACGAGGTTTGAGAACTAAAAAAGTAATCACTTGTCAAACTGAATGGACATGAATCCATCCTCCCATTCCATAGCCTTTGTGGGGCATTACTGTCCTGTGTGGACATGGCTTATAAATGAGCTTCAAAGGCTCTCTTAAAAACACAGCTTACATTAAAGCAGTTACTACCACATCGTGCTACTACGTTTTCAAAATATGCTCTAGATATGACTTCTTCATGCACCTTTGAATAGTTTTTAAAGTATGCATGTCCACACAAAAAATTAGTAGTGTTGAACTACCTGTAACCCAAAAACTGAACATCACTAGGTACAGTAGTGGAATGCTAACATTACTTGAGACAAAAGAAATATGCCATGTCTTAAAGGGAGGGAAAGAATTTGACATTTTACTTCTCATTTTCCACTTTGCCAAATAAATTCTCTTTTACCTAGGTGATGGCGGCAGACTTGAGCATAAAGTTTGAGTCTGGAATGATTGTCATTCTCCTCACTGCTCCAAGGCTGGTTAAACCACTCGCTCACAAGCTCATCCGTTAGCTTCTGTGCCACAGTCTTCCCCACGCGCATGATCCCATCACGTAGCACTTTGCAAATCGGCTTGTGCTGCCCAAGCCTGCACATCTGACACCACAAACAAGAGGGTCATGTACAACAGGAGCCACCTGCACAGGAATCACAGCTATCGAGGGAGACTGCCACGAATGGATGCAAGCACTTCCCTGTTTCTCTGCGGATTACCACACTCAATGAAACTGACATTATAAGCTGGTTCTTTCTGCTAATTACACCTTGAAGGTGCTACTTGTCTCTCCAAAATCAGGACCAGGCTCTTTTTAGAGAAACAGTTTCTTCAGCCAAGCCAATTTCTCCTGCACAAGAGGAGACTGCTGGGCACTAGACTACTAATGGGAAAACGAAGGATTAACAAGATTCCTTCCTACTAAGGCTGACTGAGACACATGTCCACTAAAGCCTCTTAAGTAAACCTTACTCATAATGTTTTCCCATAAGATAACATTAAAATTTTATGGGCCATCTGTTACACGGTCACAGACATTTGGAGATCACCAATATCAAAGGCCACTAAAACAGTAAGCATCCTGATTACTTTTTAGAAGTAAATACTTGTTTTAAAAGACAATGAGATTTGTTGTTAATATCCAGGATGTTCAGTGGGCACTTAGCACAGAGAATTAATGTACTATATCTACAGAATTAAGCTACCTGTTTTCCAGCATCATATCCATATTGACAACCCTCATGAGAGGTGCTGAAATGAAGGCTCACAGAGCGCCACCCCCCCCCAAGCTCTCCAGTTAAAAACCTTCACAAACAAGTAGAAATTACTGGCTAACAAGCAGCTGCCATAAGGGCACTATGCAGAGAGGGCCTTGCATCGCCTTCTCAACAAAGCATGCAACCTTCCTGTCCTACACCTCTATATTGGCAGCACTGAAGAGCTGGGCTTGAAGTTGCTCAGCCACGCTGTGACAGATTAATTATGACTACATGGCAACATGTGCCCAAGCGCTGCTCAGAAACAACTGTGTTCCAGGGTTCCTTTCAGGGCCATAAGTGGTACCACTACATATATTCATTTCGGAGAGGTCACTCCTGAGTTTCCCATTCCCATACATACTCGTCCACTTATGCAGAGTAAAGATTCCGTTTGGAGTATATTTAAACTCAGCTGTAATCTTATTTAGAAAACATTTTTGTAGTGCTAATATGCCAGTTGGAGTTGTAAGTACTTTAACATATAATTAATTTATCTTGCCAAATATGAAGACAACAGAATTATAAAGTATAGAGAACTTAGTGTATATGTACTACAGCAGAGTAAGTATGGCACTCTCTAAAGGAAGATGTAACTTTTATTTTACCTTATTTTAGGTTTTTTGAGACAGAATCTTACTACATAGTTTAGGCTAGTCTTGAATTCACTATGTAACCCAGGCTGACCTCAAACTTGCAGTAATCCTCCTGCCTCAGCTTTACTGTGGTAACAGTCGTGTGCCATCATGTCTGGCTAGACATAATTTTTTAAAAGTAAAAGGAATGTATATAATAAAGATGTAAGTGCTCCATCTCATTTTTACACTACTACAGGTATTATAGTTTTATATCAAAATTTTAGGATTAAGATGAATATAATCCTGAAACCTAACAGAAGCATAACTCATTAAAATTATCTTTTGATTCAGAAGTTTCCAAATTCAACATTTTTATACTGCTTTCAGGGACTCTTACCTATCTCACCAACCCCAAAATAACAAGGGCAGATGAGTTCTCTTTTTGGAAAGCTTATCTTAGACACAGGTAGCACTTTCCCAGCTGAGCGATACTTTTCAACTTTGAGCTCAGAAGTGAGATTTAAAGGTGTCTAGTAGGACTGGTAGAGGAATAGTATCAGTCTAACAAAGTATAAAGCCAATAGGGGAAGCAATTTACTTCCAGAGGGGGGAAAAATGATTTCCCAATTTCTTTTCTCTACCTTCTATTTGCGGATTTTATTTGAGATCTACTTTCAAAAGATCTGTCCTCTCAAATTCAGTCTGTAACTGGGAACAATCAGAGGACTAACATCACCAAAAGATGTTTGCAGTGACTGGCTCACCTCATACACAGCACTCAGGTCCCTGAAGAAAGCTTTGGCTCCTTCGAGCAAGGCCTCATTTTCTGGACACACCACAATATAGGCAACATCACGGTGGCCCCCGTATGGATCCAATAAAAGCCTCTCCCAAAAGGGCAAGGAGAATGGTGAGATAGTCAAGAAGTCCTTGTCATAGCCCACCAGCAGCGTGGGGATGGGCAACGGCTCAGGAGATTCTTCTGACCCTAAAACGACATACATGGTCATTTAGGAAGGTACTTGAGAACCTGGACATCTTCGAAGTTCTTGATGCACTGGTCTTAATTCTGGCATTGGAAACATCATTCCTGTTCACATCATACCCTTAGAAGTATTTTTCAATCATTTCATTAGATAGCCCCCAATGAATTAAATGAGTAAGAACTTCCTTATAAAGTTCAGTAACACTGCAGGGCAGACTGCAACAAGTAGAAGTTTCTTCTCCTAGCAGCACACATTACTGCATTACTTCTTTATGATCCATTTTAAGATCCTCATGACAGAGACACACACACAGAAATGGTCCAGGAGGAATTTAGCTAGAAGGACATCAGATGAAAGCACAATGACACTTGGGAAGATGAAAGTTTAGTAAACATTATTTTTAGGAATGATTATCCTATTTTGGGTTATTCTAGAATGTTCAGAAAACTTGACTCCAAAAGTAACTTTAGAAAAAAGCCTATAAAAGTTAACAAAAAAAAGATAAAGATTCCATTATGTAAATGAAGCAAGGACTTGACAGTGATGGGCACTGAGTTCAGAAGGCACTGGACCCAGCTGAAACTCTACCATAGGTTCCACGTCCTGCCATCTTATGGAACTGCTGCCAAGTGAGTGGTCCCTGTACATGCTGGATATTCTCCCAGGTCCTGCCCGTGCGCTTCTTTTGAATAGCATCTTGGAGAAAGGGCTGTAGGGACAAGAGCATGCGGACCACATCTTGTGAGGAGAGCATGCTGATGTCCAACACTAGAAAAGACAGGAGAACAGAAAAGAAATGGGATTAGCACTTTCTTCTTTCTACCCATCATTCTAGATCTCAGTGACTAAGTTTATAGTCTATGTTAACTGTAGCAGAGTCTAAGATTCTTGACCTAGAAGTTAAAAGACATTCTCCTAAAGTAGAGAAAATACTGGGGAAATAGACTGATTCTTAAAAATCAGCTACCCTTGTATAAAAAGTTTTTCCAAAAGAAATGAGCTATAAAAGTTCCTTAATTACCATAATACTTTTAGTTACAATTATGAATTTTTGATTATATGATGAATAGGCTAAAAGGGCTTACATAAAAGCTTTTAAAGTGTTTTAGGGCTGAGGATAAAATCTCAGGGAAAAGCACTTAACCAGTGTGCACTGAGGCCCTAGGTGCAATCTATAGCATTACCAAAAATTGACAAAACAAAACCATACACACATTTTTAAATGCTCTTACTATAAAGTATTTTCACCAAATATAGATTGTAAAAGAGAAAGATGATTTTCAGTGCAGCCAGAGGCACATGAAAACTCAGCATCAGTGAAAGTGGACTGAAGTCACCCATGTAAAAGATACAGAGATTCACTGTTCTTCCTCCTAGACAAGGGGTTTTTAAGCTAAAATTTCAAACCCCTCGAGCCTCTACACAAAAGCACATCTGCACTAACATGTGTACACTTGTTTCCAGGATGGAGGGCCTGTCACAGTCGGCATTAGATTCTCAGGAAGGTCTGTGGAAACAGCTGGTGGAGCTTGCGGTGATGTGCATGAATCCACACCATGAAGTTCTCAAAGACTCATATTCATTCCTACTTTTACAGCTGACTAGATTTGGACAGAGATCTAACATGTACCTACCAACCAAAGCTGAAAATGGGGTACTTATTTTTCAGATGAAGCTTTCAATCTATACAAGTTGCTCATTAATGGTCCACAGATTTTTTTTTTTTTTTGGTAGTTTGGGATTAAGTACTCCAGGGAATTCTATATACAAACACAGGTGTCCAGTTTTCCTTGAAAAACCAGAAGACCTATCAAGCCTAGGGTTAAAACCTCATATTCCTGCCCACCTCCTGATGGAGAGGCCCCTGCCCTGCTATTGACCTGAAACTGAAGCAGTTTTCTTTTTTTTATAGTAAAGGTTGAAGTACTTTCTGTACTCATAGCTCTATCAAAAGTAGCAAAAAACAGACCAAGAGGACCAAGACTTGAGAAAAATAACAGCAAATATAAATTCTATTCTTGTGCCCACAAAATAGAAAGCGTGCTTTCAAAGGATAAAAATCATGAGATTGCTTTTGGCAAATTTGTCTGCCACTTCACTCATTTACAGTAGTATCTGCTATTTTGAAGAGGTTGCTAATTTTTATTTTTCCTCTTCAGCTACACAAACATGATATTGACACGGCTTTAAAACTTTTCAAAGACTTATCAGTGCTTTCCAGAGGAAGCCCACACCTCAAAAGCGACTCTGCAATCTAAGCCCTGCTAGCACTTTTAATACGCTTTCCATTCTTGTGGCCCAAACCACCACCTGAAACTCTGCGCCTTCCCATTTGCCTTTCTTTCTGGCTGGGACACAACAACCCACTCTATTTACTCAGGTCGTCCTTGTTCATCACTATCACACAGCCAAGGCTACTACGTTCCAGGAGTCTTCCCTGGCTTGCAGCCTGCGGTGCTCCTCTACCCCATGTTTTCATCATTCATAATGATCTGTAATGTGCTTACTTACACAATTATGTAATTAATGTCCAAAGATTCATTTTCCCAGACAGATCAGGAAGTCCTTGAGGGCAAGTACCTTGTCTCCTTCAGTCGCTATTTTATCTCTTAAGACACCTCATAGTGTACAGAGTGAACAGTAAGGTTAGAAAAAGTTTCTTGGCATCTGAAGAAAGGCCAACTCCAAAAACATCAACTGCAGATTATCCCTCTCGGACCCTACCTCCAGGCCCCCAGGCTGGGGCCTGACCCCGGACCTCATCCCGCTAAAGCACACCCTCTACTTCCACGCTGTATCTTCAGCCCACCTGGAGCTTTTCATACTAGATCATGTGTGCTCCAATAACTACAATGCAAACTACAATGTGACCGCCGAACTAGGAGACGCAATATACCAGGAAATTAGAGAGGAGAAAACAGTAAGTGGGCAGAAAGCTCCAATGAAGAAGTATTCTGGAAACCTGACCTTGAAACATGAGTGGGTTCAAGTATGAAGTGTGTACAAACTGTCAGTCTGAATATATTTTATGACTGTGATACTCGGCAGTAATCACAATTAACACAGGACATTTTCAGAAAATAATTACTCTTTTTCAAAAGTGTTTCAACAGAAAATACTTTGCTGGTCCCTAGAGTTTATCTTCTTTTAAAGCAATGAAATCTAAATATTTAAAAATGTCACATAAAAGACCTGTAAGCTATTATCACACAGAAATGTTGGTGTAAATTTGTACTCTGGCCACCTACCGTTGCTATGAGGCCAAGCATGCACAGTGGCACTTCTCACCAGAGCTTCGTCCACTTTTCCACCAGTAGGATTATCCACATACTGCCGCCCCTGCTCCAACGCATTAAAGCATTCTGTCCAGTAATCATTATTATCTGCCTGTACCCGGTCGTAACTCCAGCTTACACAGGGAAGAGTCTGGCGATTGTTAGAGGAAATGTAGTCCAAGAAACTGAGAGAAGCAAAAGGTTGTGTATGTTGATTCTGGAGGAGGAGGAGAAGGCTTATGGGTGTCTCCTGGGTTTTTTTGGCTCCCTCCATCTGAGGAAGAAAGGTGTTCTGACACATCAGTAAGCGCCTTTCTGCAGCCTGACCAATATCAGAATTCTTCCCAAAAATATCCAACTCGTCTTCCAGGAAGAGTCCCGAATTGTAGCCAAGTTTGCGGTTCATAATCGCACTAAACCCACAGGTGCAGCGGTATTGGTCCTCATTGGAAGAATCGGGGATGTAAAGCCCAACATCTGCCCCTTTGATGTTCATGTTGCAGGCACAGATGCAACAGCTATCAAAATTTCTGTCTTTAAAGATGTTCATCACAGAATCTGAGAGTATCAGGGTGACATAGAGACTGTGGGCCTCAGGGATTGGCTGCATGGTGGCAGGCTCCACAGAGTTAAGGGGCCGAGTGGTAGAGGGGGTAGAGGCTGGTGACCCCTGATCAGTGCTGTCATATTTAACAGACCCTTGACCACTGGCAGTGCCCCCACCTCTGGGAGTTCTTGGGGTCCTGGGGGTTCGTGGTGTAGGGACTGAGAAGCGAGGGGTTGCTGGAGATGGGAGGACGCCAGCCCCACTGTTGCTGGCTGGTGCGGCGCTGTTCAGCGTCACTGGCGTGTTCATCTGGGGTGTGTTCAGATAGTCTGGGTCTGCTAGGCTCCCGACACTAGGCACATTACTGCAACAGACAGAAGGCACTACATGAGGAAGACAACACACCACATATGCCAGAGCCCACCCATCACCCCACCCACACGTTTCTTATGATTTGGTTTATATACTTTTCTTTTGGAACAAAAAAGACACAAAGCAATCAGTATACTGCACAGAGAAAAAAATAAAGCATAGAGAAAAATCAAACACAGCACTTTCCTGATATTCATTTCATATTTAAGCAATCTTTAGCTTAACCTTTTGAGAAAAATTTTTCTACTATAAGAAAACATGACACTTGGTTTGGGTTTGGTCAAGGTAATCTTGGAAAGCTGTAACTATGAAATAGAACTTAACACAGGAATTCAGATGCTAAAGGAGCTAGAAGACCACAAGATGAAATTTCCATTTAATTTTCAATTACATTTTTGTTATTTTTTGAAATTAAAAGTCTGGCAGTACACTTGTTCTCTAAGGCTGGAATCTATATGTGATACTAAAGTTGTTATAGTCAAATACACATGAAAACTGAACAATTTTCAAATGCAGCCCTATTTGGGCCTACATTTTTATAATAATAAGTGACCACCAGGAAATACTGTTTAGATAACCCACTTGCTGGTACCATACAGTAATTAACAGAAACATGACACATGCTACTAACAGGCTTTGGTATTAATTAGGTGGCTGCACAAAACGAGACATATTTTATCATGGTTCCAGCTTCTAAAAGATTTCTGTGGGTTGGAAGGTACTCTTAGTTAATTTTTTATTTCTCAATATGTTACACATTACATATAGTAGAAGTATTTTTATTCCTTGACACCAATGATGCTATTGTACCTATTTTCAGATAAGCAGAGACTTTTGAAAAACTAAGAATGGCCAAACAAATTCAAAATAGGGTTTGTAATGCTCTACTGTTTCACTATTGCACATTTTTATATCCTTGATACTTTCTTACAGCAGTAAAACAGCCTATGCGTCCTGCTTTGCACTTAGAAGATGTCAAAAAATAGTTATTTGGTTTTAATTCTTTTATATATATTAACAATGTGCTCAAACTGATGATCTTCCAATAAAGTCCACATTCCTTTTTATACAAGGTAAAAGAAGAATGCCATAAAGAAATGTCTTGTCAAATAATTTTCTTATGATTATTAATGCTTAAATGACTTGCCAAAAAATCCAAATCAGACATTATAAAGAAAACTTAAATCTGAGGCACGGTGGCATTACTGAGCACAAACAAAAAATGACCCAGAAAACTTGACTGGAAATCACTACTCTCTAAGACCAAAACAGTAAGTGTGCAATAATTATCTTTCATTCTAATTGGATTCCTTTCAAGTTTTCCTGTTCAACAAAATCCTAAGATTATTTATCTAGTTCAGATCAGAAAAAGAACTATGACTACCAAGTGAAAATCTAAGTAATTAAATTGCTCTCTAGGTAGAAAGAATGGTTTATCTTATATAGTAACCTGATTTTTCCCATTCAGTAAAAATGAACAGAGTGCCAACCTTATGACAGAATCTGAATATTCAGCAGAGAGAAAGAAAGAAAGAATTGGCTCATGAGCAGTTACAGAAGACTTGAAGCAAGTGACTACAGGTATACTAGTGGGACAAAAGGAGACTGCAGAGTAACAGACACTGAAGACCACAGAGGAGCTTCACAGTCTAGAACTGTGCTGTCCTCCAGCTCTCAGGGCTAGATTCAGTTTAGAAAAAACTAAAAAGTCAGTCTTAGTCCTGCTAACCGCACTTCAAATGGCCAACTACCCTACGAAGCTAGTGGCTGTTACATTGGATAGTGCACTTATAAAACACCATCTTCATCACAGAAATTAACTTTCTGTAAAAGAATCTGAAAGAAGGCAAATGACAGATATAGTAGAACTAAACGATGTCCTAAATTACTGACACCATCACAGAGCAAAAGACTGTATGTGATCTTTTCAAGGAAACTGTGTGTAAGAGATCAAACTGTTTGATAGGCTCCTGAAGCCGTGCATCATTTGTGACTACGTGTGCTAACCTAAGCCACGTTCCAGGGTGTCCTCGCTTTCTGCCCTGTCTGACTCAGGAAACTAGAGGACAATGGGACCCAATGAGTCAGGCACTCACAACAGAGTGCTCTGGAGCACTGTTACTTCTATGGTCCTTCCATAACCGTTAGTGCTTTGAGTCTTTCAAAAGTGCTATACGGAGACTCAAGTAAAATGGTCATTTAAGGCCCTACACAGAATTTATTTCATCCGCACCTGCGATACTAGCTTTACCCCCCCAAGTCAAGGAAAAGAATTCTTCCATTACATCTATGCTTCTAATTCTGATACTGACTTTACATACATAAGTATGGAAGTGAGTTACTGCACTAAAACTGATCATATCCAGATGGTTTTATTAAAGATCATAAATATGTAACTCATATAATGGGTCTGAACCACAAATTTGTGTTATCAATTCCTGTCAATAACTGCCAACACTTTACCAAAGAAAAATGTGTATAGAAGTCCAGATTTCCACTCACTCTCAAAACCTGAAAAACTCTGATCATACTGACCCCAGTCCTGCCTGACAACAACTCTCCACGCCTGAATAGCAAAGGACCCCAGAGACTGGGCATACACTGGACCTCAGATCCTTGCCACTGTCCTCCACAGTGAGGCTGAGCAGCAGGGCACCAAGTTCTCTCTTCCACTCTGTTCATCTCATCTACGCAGTTTACCTGGCCCCACTGCACACTGGAGTTTGTGGCCTTTTCAAAATAACATTTAAATTATCTTATTAAGAAATCACTTGTTTCAAGGAAAATTGAGTTTATATTGTTGATATTAAATATTATTTGTGGAGATGGTAGAAATATATCCAAGCCAGGGCCGGGGATATAGCTCAGTGGTTCCAGCGCCTGTCTTGCAAGCGCAAGGGCCCGGGTTCGATCCCTGGTAACCACATACCTATACTGGGTGTGGAGACTCACACCCAGCACCAACCAGTACCACATACCACAGTGCCGGGTGTGGTGGTTCATGCATGTCATCCCAGCACTCTGGAGGCAGAGGCAGGAGGATTGCTGTGATGTGAGATGGAGGCTGAGCTCAGGGCCAGCCTGAACCACAAAGCGAGACCCTGTCTCAAAAAAACCTTATTTAAAAAAAAAAAGAAAGAAAGAAAGAAAAAGAAATATATCCAAGCCACTATATACTCATCCTTTCCCTTGCCCTAGGTCATACTGCCTTTCTCTTGCTGCTCTCTCACATCTTATGGGGTCAGTAATAGAGAGATGAACTATATTAACACTTAGTATTTAAGTACCTTTGCGCAACACACTGAAATTACCGTATATAAAATAAAGTTCTTTCCACCACCATCACCAACTCCAATCAAGCGCCAGATTCTGGGACAGGACAGACGCTAATCTGACACTGAATTAGCACCAATGCCATAGTTCTCCACATAAAGCACCTTTGTTTTTCTAAATATATGAAATTCTACCTAGAAATATACATTTTCAACACAAGATAATGTTCACAAAAGCATGAATGGCCAATAAAGAAAATTTTCAAATGATGCTATTACTCTCACCACTTTTACCAGATACTTAGTCAAGTAGAAACATCATTAAATATGACAAGTAACTGACACAGCCCTGGACATACTTGTAGCCATCTCTAATGAAAGTGGCTGCAGGGGGCATGGGCAGTTGTTCTATTTTAGGAGGAATTGCCCACGAAGGCCGAAACAGACAGGCATCAGGTATCTTCAGAGGTAGCAGGCAATGGCTCGGCAACATCTTCATTGGAGCAAACATGGAGGATCCCACGAAAGGTTGAAAGGTTGGAACTTTGTGCACGTATGAGAAGTCCTGTGATGACGAAGTGAGGTTGGTGTTAATGCTACAGTTGCTTAGTACTTCATAAGCACAACAACAAAAACTACTGTACTGCAATTCAAATATCTTCCTTGCTTGATCAGTAGAAAAATACTCATGCCAAAATCATAAAGCAATCAACCATATCTACACCATATCTACTGTGCTAAGTGATGTTCCCTGTGTTCCAATTCAAAGGACTCTTAGAAACTTAATGTGTGTATGGCACAGAAATAATGACATTTTAAAGAAGTTATGTACAAATTCACTCTGGAAACCATTCTGCCTTAGGGAAGTTAATATACTAACAATTACCTTTATTTCTTCTGGCTTGGGACTTCCTAATCCATCTTCCACTTCCATCTTGAATTCTGTAAGGTGAGTGGAAACCATACTAACCATCGGACTCTCCATCATGCCTAACGCTGTCACTGTCTCTGAACTGATTCCATCTTTGTAATTCATCACAGGTGAAAATGCAGGATGCTGTTCCAAAGACGGAGGGGTTGGAAACATCCTTTGCAAGTCAGCAACTGCTAAAAAAGAAAAAAATAATTCTTTTAAAAGGCAATACTTGTGGACTGGTGGGGTAGCTCAGTGGGACTGTACCTGCCTGGCAAATGCAAGGTCCTAAATTTGACCCCCAGTGTGTGTGTGTGTGTGTGTGTGTGTGTGGTGGGGGGTGGTTTAAAAATCCTAGCTCATAACCATGCACCCAATTAGGTACCAAAATAATGGTGGGTGATTGGTCCCATCAATTATACAATAGCATATTAATAATGGAAACCCCTCAGAAGATCATCAGAATAAAATTATACTTTTCTTGAGCTTTACTACTACCCTTTCAATACTTTATTATATGGTTTCACACTAAGAGAAGAGAGTCTACATAATATATATTTTTCTTTCAATAATTGACTCCTTTAAAAGTCTAAGGTGATGAATTAAGTAGAAACTGGAAGCAATTAGATGAAATAAACACATAATTACAATTTCTATCCTTGCTTTTAATTACATACAAACTATTACAAAAAATAAAAATTGTTGTAGAGCCAGAAAGATGTTTTCTTGTTTGTTTTTGAGAATGAGTTTCACTGTGTTCTTCAGGCTATCCTTGAACTCAGGTAATCCTCCTGCCTAAGTCTTCCCAATACTGACATGATAAGAACCCAGCACCAAGCCTAGCTAGAATGGCAATTGTTATGTAGTAGGATTAGTCAATTTTGGGGGGAAGTGACTCTACATTCTCCAGACTGACATTAAATGAAGTTGTATGATTAAGATTAATCATCCTGCTTTGAAAAGACAGTTCACAAAAATCAATTAAGGGGGTGGAGGGAACAGGGTTGTATCTTTTAAGAAATATTTAGAACAGTGAATCTCAATTGAAAAAAAAATCACCTCACTATATATTAAGTAACCATCATTACTAATAGGCTCAATAGGATACTAATTCTTAAAAGTAAAATTTATATAATAAAATACAAATTGTGGTTATACAACATGGCCACTAGAGGGTGTCCTGTATAGCAAATTTATTAACAAGTTTGGAGCGGCACGACTAAGGCAGGAATCTGGACTATTTGATGACCCAATTTCCTATCCTACTGTCTTAGCAACTTCAACATGTGCATAATCAGCAGTATCTACTGAAGAGGCTAAGATCTGACTCCTAGTTCTTCATAAGAAATTAATACCAAACCCTCATGCCACTCTGTGCCCCAGGGGACAGACCAAGGCTGAGCTGTGGCAACACAAGACACAAAGGTTCACAACACAGGTTCGCAGGGCCAGATCCACTATGCACCTGTGACTTCCTCTTTTGGACTTCAGCTCCTTTACCTAACAGGACTAGCTGTGTAGTTCACAGCGGGCTTGCTTGCTTCCCTTTCGGGCAGAGCAGTTTCCAACAACTTCGAATAGAAGTAGGGAAAAGGTGAGGATCTCTGGATTAGATCATGTTTACCATGTTTCTTAGAGAAACAACTATATAATCCAGAATCATTTACTGTCTCTGGGCCTCAAGTGCGAAGTGCGTAAAGAAAGGAGCCCTGTTCTGGGCCACAGGAGAGTTCAACTTCTGCTTCTGTTGCAGAAGTGGCGTGTCTTATTTTTTCCAGTAGGATTCTGCTTAAAATCTCACTAGGTAAAACAGTACTGACTACTGCAAAGAAAATGAAAACCTAAAACCCCCAAGATGATCTCTGTGATAACTTTTTACTATGCAAATACTTTACTTTTAAAGAACAGAAATTCCCAGAAATAAGGGTACAAGTCAAGCTACAAAAGAAACAGGAACTATTTGAAAAACTATATAACTGATACATTCAGAGATGGAAAAAAGAGATCTTCAAAGATCGCGGTGGTCAGATCAATATTTTAAAAGAGTATAATTTTATTTAATATAGAGTTAAGTTACACTCGAAATATACCTACCACCTTTAAACTTTTCTCAAGCCAAGGGGTGGTTACTATAAATTATTAATATAAATTCATAAATTAACTATTTCTCCACTGTTTAAAATTTTGAAACTCACAGAATCTTAAGACCTTAACCATTACTGTATATCCCGGGAAATGTGCGAACTGTTCACATTTTCAAATCAAAATGACGAATTTAAAGAGTCTTTTCTTTATTAGGAGCCAGCTGCCTATGGTAAAAGACTTTACCAAAAAACTATTCTTTCTACATTTTCTCTAAGAAATGTAATAAAGGCATTTCCCAAGGAGGGCTGACTGACTTCACTGATGCTACCTAATGCAGCACAGTGATACCTTAAATATATGATGTATGTGTTCATGCATGTCAAAGCTTCAAGCTCCCTGGTCATTTTTATTAAATATCAAGACAGAACACAGAAAGCATACATAAAATTTCAACTGCCAGGGACTCACTTTAAAAAGTGGCCTTCACCATTCCTAGTATTAGACACCTAAGGAGGACTCTACACCCAATTTCATCTCCGCATCCACAAGATGGCAGTGACATCTACCTCGTAAATTTGCATGTATTAAATAAGATAATGCATGCAAAGAAGGGAACAGTGCCATGTGCATCTAAATGTTCAATTAATGAAGTCAGCCCAAATGAGTCCTCCTTCCCAATTGTAGTCTGACTGGGAAAAGATGAAACTCCTGTTCAGTTAATAGAGAATTATTCAAAAAAGCTGAACTAAGTAAGTTTTAAAATGATCAAAGGGAACAAGCCTCAAAGTAGGTAAAACAAAAAGAAGATAAAGCCCCAGAGAAACAGCTTTGTTACTGGAGCACATTGGAATACTGGATTTGCCAGTCAGTTTTCTCCCCCAAAAAGGGCTGCAGAGAGGTTGGCAGTGGCTACAGCGCAGACTGGAGGGAAGCGATCTCATCTTCAGGGCCTCATGGCCCCTACCCTGCCAATCTCTCCAGCTTGACCGCACTCCTAAAGAAGGACACCCTCGATCCCCTGCCCCAATAACAAGTGCCCATGAGGCCTGAAGCACTCCAAAAGAAGCACACAACTGATTTCTTAACATCCTGCTGACCCCAGAGCATCCAGCAGAGTTGCAGCAAATAGTTAATGCTCTTAGAGAATAAACAAAGCCAACTCACAAAGCCAACTCTTTCACTTTGCCTCCTCAAAGACTCTTTACTTCTGACCCTTTCAGAGACAAGCTCCTAAGCAAAAACACCTAAGAAGAATAGCTGTCTTTATCACTCAATTTTAAAAAAGTACTATCTCAACACACGCTTGATGCTAAACTAAATCTTGTAGTTAGTTTGTTGCTTTATTTATTACTACACTACAAATTAATAATCATGGACCTACGCTTACTGACATGGCCATATGTAGCTACTGAGTACTGAAAACAGCACTCAACCAACTTGAGCTGAGCCCAGTGTGTAAAATATACACTTACTTATCTGAAAGACAAACCCCTAACGTATCACAATTTTTATAGTGATTACATGTAAAACTGTATTTTGGATAAATTAAAATTTTATTATGAAAATTAATTACACATGGTTTTTACTTCTTTAAGATAGCCAGTAGGACACTTAAAACAGAGGTAGTTCACTTACAGTTCACTTGCATTTCTACTGGATAATCCAATCTTGCTACAGACATGAATTTCATAATCCATCTGTCAATAAATCTTCTGCAGAGGTGGGAACTGCTTTCTAGTCTATCTTCACTGTTGCCATAGCATGTCTGTCTTCACACCATGGTATGTGTCCCTTCCACAAACACTAATTCACACACATACCTTACCTGGATGTTCCTGATGCTTCATTTCTGTGCTTTATATCAAATTAATTTTTATAATGTCTACATTTTCATCATTGTTAGTAGCTTCTTTTTGAAACAATTACTTTTAAATAAAAGGACAAGAATTCACATTACTCTGAAAGGACAAGTTCGCATACTCTTCTGGGCAATGTCACTAACTAGCATGCTCTCTGTGAATGAAGAACCTGGTACAAGTTATCAGATACTTGAACATCCCACAACACACTTTGTACCAACTCATGCAAAGGGGCAAAAGACTAACTGGTTTAAAAGAAGTGAAAAAATTCACTCATCTAACATACCCTTTATGTATTCATTCTAATACTATTTCTTCTAATCTGCTAAATTTCATGTTTGTAAAATTCTGCAGTGCAGAGTAATAAAAAAAGAAAAATGTTTAATTAAAAAAACCACAGCAACTGGCTGGAATATCATTATTCATTTTCATCCATGTCATGCTTGAGAAAGCTTTGCATATTTTAAAAAGCCATGGATCCACTAAAGCTGTCAAAATCCAATCTCTGTATACTTCCCTCTTCTACATTTGAGTAAATCAGCACTACATTTATAGGTTCATAAAACTTTTTGACTCATCTCTGTGACATGGTGGTTTTTCCCCTCAATTTGTTCTCATTACTAGCTGAAGTTAATGAGAAGGTATTAAAGAATGATTTGCAATGGGATTATGTCTCTACTACCAACTATCAACATAAGCTACTTTCTTTTTCTTATAGAATAAAATAGTTCATTTGAGAAAAAAAAGGTTTCTCTTCTTGTCAGCACAGATAATAAATCTAGTTGATCTCAGAAGGAAGCCCAAACACTTCAATACTGAATCTTGAAAAGGACCACAGAAAACAAGTATTAATTATCCTTGAGTGAATTAAATTTTTTAAAACTGAGATATTTTATATAATATCTCATAGCAGATTATTACTGTGAAAATTAAGTACATAGCATTTGTCTTTCCAGGAAAAGCCTATTCTGAAAACAAGTTTTCCTACATTTAAAATGTAAAAGTTGATTCTTAATTTGTAAACAAAAGAGCAGGAATTCAAATTAAGATGGTTCCTACATGTCAACAGCAGTCTACCATCTCAAGAATACCAACTGTATATAAGTTTTAATTCACACTTAGAATTCTGTCAAAACAGAAATAAGGAGGAGGTGAGGGGAAAGCACCAGGGAGTACAAGATTCTATCAGCGCCACACGCAGTGAGCCAAAGCTCAGTCCACCCTCTCCACCTACTTGGTGGGTAAGGAACAGCAGCCCTTCCATCCTTCCCGAGAGGTCGGTCTTCAGTCCCAACTGCAGGCATTTTTGATGAGCGCAGTGCAGGCGACACAGCCTACGAACAGATTACTATTAGTAAAACAGTGACACGGCAAGTGGGGCTGTAGTCAGATATTTCAAAGTGTATGTCTACCCACAGTAAAGCATAAAGGAAAGATGCTATGAACTTCTAAGAATTCCAGCAGGTAGTGACACAAAGGAGATTGTTACGAGCTTATCAAATAAGATACAGCAAGAAAGACTGTTTTGTTTTATTTTTTATGCATCTTGTGCTCTGTTCCACCAAAGCAGAATTTGTAGACCATCAGCATTTCTTCCCTCCCATGTCATTAAAAGCAGCGAAAAAGGCACAGCGATGGTACTGGGGTGGTGCTTCTGGAGGATCTGGCAGTTGGTTTGGTCTGTCTTCTGTCTGGAAGCAGACAGCTAAAACAGATGGGCCTCAACCCCTCAAATGTATCATGTTCATCATCATCATCATCATCATCATCATCATCATTTTTTTTAACACACTGACTTATACACCTTCTTCCCCTATCTCAACAGTTACTATTCTTCTTCACAAGAAACTTTATTTAATGAACTGGTAACAAAATAAATATAGAATACATGAAAAAAATTCCTAATAAAGGATTCTTACAAATAGACAGCCTTTAATTTATTTACATGTACATAATATACAGTCCAAATGTAAAATTAAATTCATTTGAAATGAAAATGCAGCCATAGGCTTTCAACTCCATTTACTAGTTAGATGAACTAGTAGCAGATTCTAATGCAAACTACTCTCATAATTATATGCTAGATTAGAAAGAGAAGTTAAGTAGACACATTTATTTCAGAGAAATGGAAATTCAATATAAAATGCCCTGTTCTCTTCTGCATATTAATATTACTAAAAACATATTCTCAAAATTTAAAAATGTCTTCATTAAGCCCAGTAGTAATTTATACTTCATAGAAGGAATAGTTTCAGCTACCTAGTCAGAGTCAGCCATCACTAGGCACCAAGGTTGTGTGTGAACAGTACAGGCCAATCATTGCTCAGTGTCTGCTTTTGTCAACTGGGTACGGTGGCATGGCCCTATAACCCCAGCACTCTGGGAGGACTGGGGCAAGAGCATTCTAAATTAAGCCCAAACTGGGCAATTTGGCAAGTTGAATCTGTCTCAAAATAAAAAATTAAAAAATGTCCTAGGAATACAGCTTAGTTAGAGAGGGCCCTGTGTTCAATCCCCAATTAGAAAAGGTCCTCCAAAGCATGAATGTCTGATCAACAATGAGGAAATGTATGCTTCTCCTACCAGAAATTCTCCCATTGCTTCTACCTAAATGCAGGTCTTCACACTTCAACAAAAACCAAATAAAATTCTTGCTTTCTGCATATCAGACTGATAAAAAAAAAAAAAAATACTACACACCACACTCTGCAACCTTTAGTCTGGAAGACATTACTGGTAGAGTTTTGATGTCCAAAGCCCAACTGTAGCCTATCAGTCTCTGGCCACCATGATAATCCAGTCCAAGCAGACTGCTCACTGTCCTCCAAAGCCTGTCTACTTCTTTTCTGTTGCTTAATCAAGGCTCATTTCCACATGTAAACTAATGTCCTTCACTGCCACTGATCTGTTTTGCATACTGCCAGGTTAAACTATCCTTTAAGGCCAATGTAGCAGTGGCATCTCCAAAGTCCTTAGAACATTAGTAGTATACAGTATTTGCTAATTAGCTATGTTTTATTTTTTAAAATCTTTATTAGTACATTATAGATACACATCATCATCTCATTCAACATTCAGAGTTTGTACGAGAATATGACATGACTTGATTCTCATTTTTTCCCCTTCCTACACCCACCCTGCAACCCCCCCACCCCCTATATACATAAGAGAAGAAAAAGAATGTGATAGTATGTGTTTTATTTTAAAGCAGGAAATTAGATCAGAACTTAAGCTTACAACCTTAAACTCTTCATACTTGATAGTTCAGCATCCTACTCTATCACTGCACTAGTATCTACAATAGTGAGTATACTGCTACTTTATTTACATGCTATTTCTCTGTAAATCTGTGAGTACCGAAAATATAAAAAGGGCAGAAATTTAATCATATTTGCAAATATGACGATTAGTCTTAGTACTTCCTACAATGGAATTGATTACAAAATGATTTATATGTGTGCGTGTGTGTGTGTGTGTATGTACAGACACGCACACGCACACATATATATGCATATATATAATATATATTATATATTATATATAATATATGTATTATATATATATATAGCGGATAAGAAGGTAGGTAAGTGAACACATGAAAGAAAAATAATGAGCTGACTTCTGTGAAAATAGAGCCTCTCTTAGTCACCTCTAGGTCCCCTAGAAATAAAGGGTACTTATTTATCCAAAGGAACAGAACTGATTAAGAGGATAAGGACACAAATTAATGGACTCAGCTCAGCTGATTTTGAAAGAATTATAATTCTTATCTGTCCCTGTAATCACGATTTCTTTCATTAATTTAACTTGTACATGTATAAATTTCACTCTCTACTACAATACTATGACACTAAAAAGCACAGAATATACACATGCTCTCAAAATACAGACTAACCTCTAACTAGATGAATAAAAAGGTAGGGGCATTATTTTAAATCTCTGAATTAAAGGAATGCATTTAATACAGTTCTACCCATTTCATTACATCCAGAAGGCTCTATTAAATAACTATAAAGCTAGGCATGGTGGTATACAACTGCAGTCCTAGAACTATAGGAGGCTGAGGCAGGAGGATTTTGAGTATGGGCCTAGTCTGGGCAACCTGGTGACTTTGTGAGATACTGTTGATAAAAAAATTAAAGAAGAGCTAGAGATATAGCTCAGTGGGATGGTCCTGGGTTCAATCCCCAGTACCATGGGGGAGAAGCCCATGGTGGTAGAGAAATATTTTAATGTTTATAACTGGAACAGCACTAATGAAAAGTTATTCAACGGAATCCAAGAAGTACTACATACTGCATGATCACTTTTTGAATCTTCTCAAGTACAAATTTTTAAAGAACATTTAGAACCTCTTAATAGCCAACTTCAGGGCCGGGGAGTTAGCTCAATGGTTCCGGCGCCTGTCTTGCAAGCACAAGGACCCAGGTTCAATCCCCAGTAACCACATACCATACTGGGCGTGGAGACTCACACCCAGCAGCAACCAGTACCACATACCACAGTGCCGGGCGTGGTGGCTCACGCCTGTAATCCCAGCACTTGGGAGGCAGAGGCAGGAGGATTGCTGTGATGTGAGTTGGAGGCTGAGCTCAGGGCCAGCCTGAACCACAAAGTGAGACCCTATCTCAAAAAAAAAAAACCTTTAAAAAAAAAGAATAGCCAAATTCCGTAGATAAAACTACAAAGAAATACCAAACATTGACAAGAAAGTCCTCCCATTTAGTGAAACTTTTTATGTTTAGCTAGTAGCAGACTCACCCCAAGTTCATCATCATCAGAATTATCAAAGATGTTGTCTAAGTCATGCAGGGAAGGTGCCAAATCTGTCACTTGCGTAAGGCTACTGGAGCCAGCTCTGCCAGCAGCATTATCCTGCCGCACATCTGTGGAAAAGGAGGTAAAAGAGATAGAGTCAGTGGCTTCATCCAGCAGGAAAAAGTGAGGAGAGGACATGGATCTCAATGAACAAGATCTGCCTGTGAACTTTTTCCCTATGGTTTCAAATTTAGAAGCAATTATTTTCAAATATGTTTATCAGTTTTGAAAGGAACTGAAAAACAAACCATGAAAAATATATTAAAGGTGAGATCAAATTATTGCTGTAACAATAAGAATCTCCCTCACATTTTATTTTAGCAACAATCCAAGTGAGGCAAATAATCATTGTACACACCTGTTTTAGTAGCAGAACTGAAAATAGACATGGCATTTTTCCCATCAGGCACCGGCGTGGAATGACCTGGTGTAGTGACATCCTTGGTACCAAATCCATCCTCTGACTGTATAATAAATTCAGCCAAACAAAACACATGAACACCAACCCAAAGTGTGGAATATGAGGGAGAACACAAAGAATTAGAGGGTAGAATGGAACTTGTTATGAGCACAAGTATGATAAACCATGGTCTATGCAACCAAAGGAAATAAATGGTATGTCCTTGCTCTGGAAGTTAAACAGAACCAAGTATTCCCCACTTTCCCCTCAATCCTGGGAAATATTCTGAGTCAATCAGTAGTCTCTTCCTAAACAGTACCAGTGGCATTCTATTTCAGACCTGCCATGGTGTTAGAAGCTGCCTTTAGTAACATTTTAGATGTGGAATTATAGATCAAGCCTTCTGGAGCTACACAGGACTCCGTAAAAAGAATCTAAAAATCATTCCCCTCAACTACACAGGCCTCCTGGAGTTGCCACACTTCCTCTACTCTCAAGAGCACCTTTGTAAATGGCCCAGTATTTTAGACTGCCTTAAAATGTAAGGTCAAAAACAGCAGACACACCCAGTACTCAACTTTCATTACAATGGAACCAGTACAATTAATGCTGACAGTCTCTGGATATAGGTATAGCACTTGCTAGAGTAAATATAATAGGTGCTTAATGAATTCTAGACACTGTTATCAACTTTTAAAAAATATATTTTGTGTATTCTGGAAAAATATTTAGAAAGAACTAAGCAGGGAGCATAGGCCAACAAGAATTAGCATGAGAGGGAACATGCACTGTACAAGCTACAGCCTGGAAATATGCGGCTTCATTTCTGTTTGGCTGACTTTTAAACAAAGGTGAGCCATGACATAAAAAGGAACAATATGCTGTTAGATACCATAGTACCAAGAGAATGAATATGGGGACAGAGCAATCAGGCAAGACTCCGCCAAACATTCTGCCTTCAAAGTCTTCCCATATGTGTTGCACTGACATCAATAGAAACCCACGCAATGCTAGACTCGCTCTATGTTAAGTGGTACCTTATTCTTTTTCAGGGAATCCTTCTCTGTCCCTTGCTTGCATTTCTTGTTTGCTGTGAAGATGTATTTTATGTCACCATCCTCAAAAGTATATGGGTCATTGACTTCTCCCAAACTGTCTCCAGGTTGTTGTGACAGAGGCAATGGGTCAAGGAAGTGGAGTGGCTGCATCTGGGGCTGCTTATCTTGCCAGATTTTAAACCGTTTGTTAGGTTGTGCTAAAAGTCTAAACAGGAAAATAAATGACAATTTAAATGAGATAAACAGGTAAAATAATTTTTTCAGGAGTACAATTTATGAAACTCTAAAAGAAAATCACCAAGAATTCAGCTACATCAGGATTTTCTTTTCAAGATTCTATCGCAATTAAACTAGTAGTCCTTATCAAATATATGTTTCTGTCTCAGATTTCATGGATCCAATTAAAAGCACAGGTATTCAGGACATATTGCTACAACTTAAATTTCCTTTTGTCACTTACAAACTGCATGACCCTGGTTTCCCAGTCATAAAATTAACAAACTAATATGGCTGCAATGAAAATTAACAGAAATCATTTCTATAAAGTGTTTAGAAAAACCAGTGGGCAGAAAGTACTAAAAATATCACCAGTAGACACATTATACCTACATGAATGTATGCAAATCCTTGCTCAAAGTGCCAAAACAGAAAGACTGCAATACACAAAGTCTCATTAAGCTACATTTTTTGATTAATAATCAGCAAGTTAAAAATAAACTAATACATACTAAGTTCACTAAAGTGTCCTAACTATATTTAAATAATGACTGTACACTAAACCTCATGATGAGAAATAAAATTTTGTTTTAAGGTACACAGGCCAGAATTCAGGGTCTCACATATGCTAGGTAGTCACTCTACCACTGAGCTATTCCTCTAGCTCAGTATCTAACTTGTGCAATTTTTCTACACATGGCCATTTGTTTATCATCCTTATGACTACCAGGCACCTCTAAAGAGGAATTTCTCTCTGCAAACCCTGGCTTCTGTCCTGGATTCCTATCTTGTCCCATTCAACAACAGAGGGAAGTCTGTTTTCATTCAGACCTGAAAGCTCAGCAGAGAGGCTGAGAGGAGCCCTGACTCATCGTGGCCTGGCCCCTGCGGTGGGTGGCACAGGAGTCACCTTACCTTTGCAGTGCAGTGCTCTCTGTGTTCATCTCCATTTTGGCATCACACCTGTCACCCTGCAACTCTGGAGGCCTGAACTCAGCATCGTCACTGGGCGGGAGGCGAAAACTATGCCACCACTTATCTGATGACTCTGGGTTTGAGGGCCTAATCCCACAATATAAGGCTGTCTCGCTGACCTCTGCCATCAGAGGCAGTCTTTGGCCTACGAGGACAGTTCTGTCTTCCAGAGTAGACAACTGCTGAAGTTCTAGCCCATTTCCATAGAGGGCTGGATTCACAGGGACAGATGGTGGGTCCAAACTCTCTGTTTCCTGACCTCGTGGCTGAGGGCTGAGTGTTGGTGGCAGGGGAGATATAGGGGAGTGAGGTGAATCCATAGGATTCAGATTCATTTGCTTGCTTGTATTTCTGGAAGGCACAGCCATTTGTTTATCATACTTCCGACTACTAGACACCTCTAAGGAGGAATCTATCCCTGCCAACCCTAGTTTCTGTCCCGGTGTATCTTGCTCCATGCATAATTCTTCAGCCACTGAGGGCCGATGGTGAAATGGTATCAAGGGTCTCTTTTGCAACTTTTCTCCTTTTTCCTGTCTTTCCGTTGTTTTGTGCTTAGAAGAAGCAGGAGGTGGCAAAGATGAAGATGATGGTCCTGCACCGAACCCTGGTTGAGACATTGTGGGAGGTCGATTGGGTCCTACTGCACAACGTTTTAAAAGTTTATGCCTAAAATGAAAGTTAAAATGAAGTCAACAAATACATAGATAAAAATAAATGAATCATATAATGTTACAAAACAGGATCTTCTGACAAAGTCAAACATTTCTTTACATACATTTGATAACTAAGACATCTAATGGATGTGGGATTTTATTACATTTATGACTAATATCCTATGTTTCTGGATAAAAAGTGAAGAATTAATCACCTACTAGTAAAATAGATACAAACTGAACTTAAGAAGAGACATAAATTCATACACTGCTGCCTTCTACAAACTCACTGGCTCAAAAAAAGCTCAATTCTTTCTAATATTCAGTAGAGGCCTCAGATGACCTCATACTACATTTTAAAACTGTAAGAAAAATCACAAAACCATGTGCTTAGAGCAAACAAAAATTTTCTATTTCTGTTTACAACACTCTCACTACTTCTAATATGGAATGGCTTACAATAGCTTACCGTATTTTAAACTGGCAATAAAATGTCTCTGCGAGTCTCCTTCACAGTGTGAAAGTAAGATAATCAGAGTCAATCCTAAGACCATTATGGGAATACACTGAAAACCCTACTTGTTGCTTTGTCCAGAAGAGATGTGACAAAAGACAAATGTGGCTCTCCTAGGCCAGATCGCACCTCTCACCCTGTAACTTTCACCCTCAATATGAGGCAGAAACAAGCTTAGGAAATGTATACATACAAATGTCCCTGAACCATCTAAGCAAGAACACCAAGTCTGCTCATACTCTGGCTCCCTTGTTGGCAAGTATGGGTGTGAGAAATGCCTTGCTGAGGGCCCACGAGATGATGCCAAAGTTTAATCTGCACAACAAAGTTATACAGCAGGTCAGCCAGTACTTCCCAATATATAAATCACTCCCAGGGAAAAAAATAGAAGCTCTCCAGCGGTGCCGCAGTTACTCTCTGAGGCCACTAGGGTGGCATTAAATTACTGCTGCATTGCACTAAATGATGCCCTAGTGGGCAGTAAAAGGGATTTGTGTGGCATAATGGGATGGTTTAGTGGGACAGCACGATGGCTGCCTTGCTCCATAAGACCATTAAATAGTACAAGGAGTAGACCATTTCACAATGGGTTTGCTAACCCTAGAGCAGACAATCGGAGAACACTCTTGCCCAAATCTTCCCTTCTTTCATAAAATAAAATAAAACTTCCTGACTTTAAAGGTTGTCTAAGCACAAAACTACCGGGCAGTAGAGGCAATGATGTGCTTTAAACAACAAGGGCATAGCACCACAGTAACACCTCATCAGAAAAAATACCGCAATCATATTTTCTAAGTTTTTTTTTTTTTAAATAAAAATACACACTTTAAAAATCTACATAAAAACATTCCAATTTAGATTTTCTCACACAACATTTAACTGCACTAGTCCTTTCACAGATACTTTATGGCAGACTCTTTAAAGTAAAGATTTTCTTTTTGGTTTATAGAGACAGGGTCTTGCTTTGTAATTCAAGCTGGTCCTGAACTCAGCCTGGAATTCAGCAATCCTCCTCCTGCTTTTGCCATCCAAATGCTGGGATTACAGGCGGGAGCCACCACAGCCAACATTGTTGTATGTGGTTACCTGCGATCGAATCCCCGCCCTTGCACTTGCAAGGCAGGTGCCAGAACCACTGAGCTAAATCCCCAGTCCCAAAGTAAGGATTTTTGTAAGGCACATAATCTTATAAAGTCAGTTTTTCAACTGCATTAAATGACTCAGTATCACTGTAAAATAGACAGGAATGTGTTTGTAGGCAACCGATCATCCTGGTGCATCTCTGAGCAGGAAAGAAAACTGACCAAAACAAGCAGCACTGACACCAAGTGCAGAAGGCCCACTGATGACCAGAGAGAGAAAGAGTGTCAGGACCAGACAGTGTATGAAGATATGATAGCTAAAAGAATGAGACTGTAACATTTCAAAGGAAGTTACTACAAAAGACAGAGCCAGACGAGATCTAGAAAATGAAAAGAAAAATAAATGGTTATGTTTTTAGGCTAAGAAAAGGAAAACTGAGAAACAAAAAATGATCACAATGGAGGACTGGGGAAACAGCTAAATCAAAATTAAAGATTCTCTTTTCTTTTATAATTTTTATTTTTCAGCTGAAGATCACATCCAGGGCCTTGCAAACGTTGGGCAATGTCCACTACTTAGCTGTCCCTCTAGTCAACAGTATTTTGAGTATTTCTGAAAGCTACTCCCCCCAAAAAAACATGTAAGACCAGAGCACAAGTGAGAATTCCCATCTAGAGAGACTGCTTTGTAAGTAAAAGGAATGATGCCCTGTATGCATATAGCTATCACATAACCCAAATTGTGAGAAGGACGAAGCAACAGAACAGTTAAGACCAGAATTCAAAAAGGAAAGCATTTTTTATTTATACTACAAGTATCCCTCAAATATTTCATAGTATCTAATAAAATGTGGTATCGATCAATAAAAAAAATCACATTTAAATGGAAAAAATTCAGATTAAGGAATGTAAGATGGGGACAAAAGTTAAATACTAAAATTTATATCCTATGTATTCGCTAAAAGAGGGTCACTACTTGGCTGTGAGTTGTCCATCAATCAATGTTAAGAGAAAAATACCTTTTCTTGGGTCAGAGATTTAGTGGCATTGTGCCTGCCTTGCAAGAGCAAGATCATGAGTTTGGTCCACATTACCACAAAAAAAATAAATAAATACATTTTTTAAGAATTAAAAAGAAAGTAAAGAAAAATATGTTTTCTTAGACAATGTACACCGGTCTGAAGGCAAAAGTAAAACATATTCAGTTGCAACATACTACATCTATCATACAACCAGAGAGAGATCCTTACATGGGCAAGAGGGTATTCCTTCTGTCATCCTTTCTCTTTGCAATGCTGGGGATTGAGCCCAGGCTCTGCATATGGTAAGCATACCACTCTACCACTGAGCTACATCCTCAGCCCTGCGAAAGGGTTTACTGAGCAAGCAATGTCTTTAAAACCAGCCTCCTAGAAAAATCAACCACAAGTTTCATAAGAAGACACACAAACACACACACACACACACACACACACACACACACACACACACACACACACACATGGCCTGGCTTGATAATCTTTGCATTTATTCTTAGGTGGCACACAGGCCATCTCCCTACTCTGAAATCACTTCACTAACAACACAGAGAACCCCTGAGCTAATAAATCTTCTAAATATATTCATCTCAACTTAAATATTTGCAAGTTTTAAGAATTACCAGATTTGAAAATACATATTTAAGAAAAAAAGTTGTAGAAAGAAAGTGAAAAGTCATAAAGATGCATTCTGCCAGCCAAGTAAGTAAATTAGGGGACAAGATTTACACTTAAAAACATTTATGAGTCCTAATGATAATTCACAATAAAATTCTTTAGAATGAGTAGTAAGTCAAGGGAATACCCTTGAAAAATGTATACATTTTCTACAGAAAACAACTGAGGGGCCTACCTCATTACCAGTGTGAATTAGCAATTAAGATACCATGATTACCATGATTTTAGCAAGTGTTACCATATACCTGCTTCAGTCATCAATAAATACCATCTCTAGAATAAGAGAAACTCTAGAGAAGGCCTACTCACTCAAAATTGGATTAACTCAAACCTATCTAATTTTAATATGTATCTCTACTTCAACATTAACAGAGGCAAAAAATAATTTAAGTGGCTAGGGATTATTCTTAGGTTTTAGGATTTTATTTTTTAATCTGTGTGTGTGTGTGTGTGTGTATGTGTGTGTGTGTGTGTGTGTGTGTGTGTGTGTGTGTGTTTACATGTGTACTCATGTGTGTGTGTTTGTTTTGCTGCTGGTTTTTTTAGGCAAGGTCTAGTTAGTCTACCTACCATAGCTTCAAACCACTGGAGTAGTGAAAATACAGGCATGCACCACCACTAAAAACTTGATCCCTTACTTTCAAGGTAGTTAACCTGAAAAAAATTCCTAGGAGGAATCTGATGACACTGTCAGTTGTCTAATAAGCTCTTTCAGGCCCAATAATAAAAAGTGTTTCATTGGCATATAAGAAAAGATTAACTATTTTCTTCTCTACTAATGGAGAAAGATTTAAAACAAAACAAAAAAGCCTCAGTGGTCTGTAAGGCCAGGTAATAAAGCTAGAAAAGTGTGCTATCATTCAGTTTCAACTACTTTTTGCCGGTTTTACTACCCACCTGGAACAAGAACAGCTGACTCTTTGGGTTGGATCCACAAAATCCCAAGTAGCGGGATTGTTAGCAGGCTCTTCTTCAAGAGTTGGAGTTGACATTTGGCTCCTCCTAAAAAGGTTAAAAATGTGACTCTGACAACACCAGATAATACTCATTCCCTTCGGGAAAAAAAATGTTAAGCACCTGAATACATTTTACAGAATAATGGTATTCTGCTGACATAGTGGAGCAACAAAAAGATAACTAAAAGAGAAAAAAAAAATTGGCTCTATGCAACAGAAGAATTCAAAATATCCCTAAAGTTTAATGTATATTTAAGTGTCATATATATAGCAATTAAAAACATCATGTATTACATTAGCTGTTGCTTTTTAAAAGACACCTAAATTTAGTGGAAATAACTGATATTTAAAATTACCCCTTTTCACAGCATCTGCAAATTATATACAGATAGACTATTAAAATTATTGTAAAATTCCAATAGCATTTACTAGCTTTACAAGATAAAACTAAATGACAGAAAATAAACTATCCCCCGTAAGTCATCGATAACTGGTACCAATTAATACTTGGTAGTGGTAAAAACAAAAAAAATGGTAAATGAGGAAAAAAAAGATCAAATTATCTAGGCTTGCAAAAAGAAGAAACTATATTTATACCAATTATACAAAAGGAAAGGATCATTTCTGACACTTTTGAAATTCTAGAAGGTGATATGATTCTCCACTCAATTATTTAAACTTTTATTTATTACAACTTCAGCGGTCTATGCTAAAATCCATTTTGGGCAATAAATAATATTAAGCATGAATTTGTGAAAAATAATGGGTCCAAAGGACAGGTTTTCAATCTATTTATAAAACCCTGAAGATTAATCACTTAAGAAATATGTCACATCAGCACTATGCCAACATACAGATGATCACCAGGAACTAAAAAAATCTCTTGGATAACCAAATCAAATAAACTAAAGGTCTTGATTTTAACTTATTTCTTTTGAATTTTATTCTATTAAGTTTAAAAAGATGAAACAATGATTCCGCAACCTCAAGTCACAACAGTGTCACTGACTGACTCTTGTCATCAAGGAGATGGTCACTAAACCAAGATCCAGACATAATCCAAAAAAAAACATACTTGGACTGGGTTCTGTTGAGGATGCATTCCTTCCAGACTCGATGGACCATATGATTGTGGAGTTTTGGAGGAATCTTCCCCGATCTCTTTGGACTGTGCATAGTTATCATTCCCCCGTCTTGGGAAGCGAGGTGACTGGTAGCACTTTGCATACCTCCACTCTCTCCTGCAAAACAAAAGCATGTGGAATGTTGGAGTTTTCTGGTATATGGCCTGCACTCTAAAATGTAAATTGTAATTGCTGAAACATATTCATGTGGCTTTTTTTCTAAGCTGGGCATTCAGTCATACTCTGAAGCAATGAGTAAAATTTATGTAAGGATGTCTTAGCCACCAGCCACAATATTCTCTGTCTTATGCTCTGTGCTCTTCCTAAAGCAGTTATTACACTCACACATCTACCAGAGAACAAACATACAGAGGCACTCCTATTCCACATATACTAAAGACAATTTATAAAGAAGCAATCATAGTTACAATATTAAAGATGAAAACATGCAGTTATTGTTTTGAATTTTTAAAATTAAGCAGAAGTAAGTTTTAAGTCAAAACAAAGTAGAAGAAGGATATTTATGCTCATTTAGCAAAACGTATAACAACAGCACACAGTGCCCAAGAAGGAGAAAGCACTTAACAGTATAAAGCTTTTAACCAAGTCAGACTTCAAATTTGTACGTGGAACTCTGTCTCCATGCCTGACATTACGAAAGCTCAACACTAAAATACTGAAAAAGGTTGTCTCGACATTTTATACCAGCAGATTAAAAATTCACTGGTTTCTCTCTTTTAAGTTCACTTCATTTTTCCAGGTACATTTGATACATAATCTATTAGTTTTGACTACATTCACTACAAATACTAATAATACTGGTTATTTTATTACTCCTATCACCTACAAGACAAATACTAAAGTCACTTTCTGACATTAAACTCTGATTCAATTACTTTTATCTGTTTGACTCAATAAATAGGGAGTTTTATTCACAATAGAAAAATAGTGGAAAACACCTTGACCAAAACAGTCATTTAAGCGCTCTGGAAAATCTCTATTCTTATCTGAAAAAGAAAAATGCAGCCATATGACACAAACTAAATATTCTTCCTATCAATGCAACAGTCATCAATGGGCAGAATGGTTAAGCCTAACTCTGTTTTTTAAAACAAAACCCAAATACCTACATTCTTAAGAATTAAAGACTTATTTCCCAGAAAAGTACTATCATAGAATAAAGAAGATAAAGGAGACAAAGAAATTTGTTCTTTCATTCCATATTTTATTTTAAAAGTTTTCTGATTTGGCTCATTGTGTGAAAGAATTCACTTCAACTTTACAACTAGTTTTCAAATGCCTATGATAAAAATCATACAAAGTGAAGAAGCAGAAGTATAAAACAAGCCTTTTAACCCCAAACATGCTACAAAACAGCTGAAGAGATCACATGCTCATGGTATCAAAAGAGAATAATTTATGACACAAAACAGAGAAGATAGAGGAACACAAGCCGCAAAGGCTTTGCAATTAAAGCTGGGTTAATGCTTCTAAGTAGCATTTAACGACTGAACTAAAATGTGGGTGCTATCTTACATGGAATTAAACAAGGCTTATACTCCAAGCTGTTAAATGTAGACTGAATGCTGTTACTTCCCATTACCTCCATATATCAAATATAACAGGCAAATAAGTAGGTGCACCTATCCAGATAAGGCATGACTAATTTCACCAAAATTATGTCCCTCCCAAGCTTGCTGAAAAATCTATGAGTCTCTTAGCCTAGCGTTTAGGTGGGGGCAAAGTAATGCATTTTGTTCTGAAAGTGAGGAAAGCATGGCAATTTCGCACTTAGAATGACCAGGAGTCTTTCTTTCTGAGTCCTACCCTCTAAAGCAATATTCCATGAGCTGAAAATATGGGCCAATTCACTTTACTATATACATATCATAATCTTTTATTCAATTTGTTTATTTTAGAAAATGAAGCCACATCACAGGAATTATTTATCCAAGGCCTAGCACAATAGCGTACATAGAGTTACAGGAGAGGGAATCAGAATATCTAGAGTTATAAAGTCCACAATGAAACTCACAAAAAACAAAACCTTTCACTTTAGAACTGTGAAATTTAGAGACTTCTAAACTGATGAGAAATCAAGGGATTACATACACAGTAGGCCTTATACAAATTTCACTAAGTATCCACGAAACAAACAGATACAACAAACAAAGACAAAAATTTAATAATGTAGTGCAACTATTAAAAATACAAATCCTAAAATGGAAACATTAAGAATAGCAATAATTTAAATATTTGTATTATTAGACCTTCTCTGTGATCACTACTGCAAAAGATAATAAAAGATTTTTTTTTATTTTGCTTTTTTTAGTTTTTTGTGAGACAGGGTCTTGCTTTGTAGTCCAGGCTGGTCCTGAACTGAGCCTTGAACTCAGAGATCATCCTGCCTCTGTCTCCCGGGTGCTGGGATTACATGTGTGAGCCACCACGCCTGATATTGTTGTATGTGGTTACCAGGGATCGAACCTGGGACCTTACGCTTGCAAGGCAGGTGCCAGAACCACTGAGCTAAATCCTCAGCTCAAAAGTATTTTTTTAAATTTAAAATAACCTAAATTGATGGTACACTTCGAGAAAGAATTACCTGAATTCTTTGCTCTGTGTGTTAGACATGGATGATCATATGATCACCTCTCTTCTAGCAGTGTGGGATCATTTGGAAGACATGCTACAAATACCAAACTTGATGAGTGCTCAAGTCCTTAACATAAAATGATGCAGTGTTTGCACATAACCTATACACATCCTCCTGTGTACTTAAATTATTTCTTCATTATAGTACCTAACACTGTAGCTACTGCATAAACAGGAGTCATACTGTACTCCATAGAGAACACTGACAGGGAAAAGAAGTTGCTAATGTTCAGTACAGGTGCAATTGTTTTTCTGCAGTACTTTCAACAGCAGTTGGTTGAATCCACAAATGAGTGACCTGTGAACACAACAGAGCCAACTGTGTATTTTTTTCAGCGTCTGAGGAACTACACAACTTTTTAAAACAGAAACTCTGTGTCTTCTGTTTCTCTGTCTCCCCTACAGCACCTGAGTAACTACATCTGAGTGACTTTAATGTGTCCTGAAAATGGAGTTTTAACTATTGCTCTAAAATTTTAAAATTGCCGTTTGTATGTTATCATATTATTTACCAAAATTTTCACACAAATAAGTCTTGTAACAATCCTATAAGGTATGTATTTAATAGAAAAGGAAACAGCCTCAGAGAAACCTGAAGACAAAAAAAAGAAAGAAAGAAAGAAAGAAAGAAAGAAAGAAAGAAAGAAAGAAAGAAAGAAAGAAAGAAAGAGAGAATTAAATAAGGTCATTCACCTTGTGAAAGGTACAGCCAGGTCTTTAAACTAATAATCACAAAGTCTACACTTTTCCCCAATATGTTCTTCAAACATGAATATATTTTAAATGTCTACTATGTGACAAGCATCATGCTAGAAACTCTTAAACAGTATTTTATTTCTCATAGAAATGACCATGTAAGTATAATCAGTAAGATGGTTTGTTTAGAAAGTTTGGCAGAGGGCTGGGGATTTAGCTCAGTGGTTCTGGCGCCTGTCTTGCAAGCGCAAGGACCCGGGTTCGATTCCCCGGTAACCACATAACAATACTGGGCATGGAGACTCACACCCAGCAGCAACCAGTACCACATACCACAGTGCCGGGCATAGTGGCTCACGCCTGTAATCCCAGCACTTGGGAGGCAGAGGCAGGAGGATTGCTATGATATGAGTTCGAGGCTGAGCTCAGGGCCAGCCTGAACTACAAAGCGAGACCCTGTCTCAAAAAACCTAAAAAAAAGAAAGCTTGGCAGAGATTTAGCCAAGTTTAGCCAAGATTTTATTTACTGTGATATTCCTACCAACATGGCCATATTAAATGTCCATAAACAATCTCATTTTAGCTCACGTAAGATAAGTGCACTTTCATTAGTGATAAGATATCCAATTGTAATGAGGTCAACTACAAAGTTAATATAGGAAATATACTACTCAAAAAAAGGCAAAAATAGGGCCGGGGAGTTAGCTCAGTGGTTCCGGCGCCTGTCTTGCAAGCGCAAGGCCCGGGTTTGATTCCCCGGTAACCACATAACAATACTGACCCACACCCAGCAGCAACCAGTACCACATACCACAGTGCTGGGCGTGGTGGCTCACGCCTGTAATCCCAGCACTCGGGAGGCAGAGGCAGGAGGGTTGTGATGTGAGTTTGAGGCTGAGCTCAGGGCCAGCCTGAACCACAAAGCGAGACCCTGTCTCCAAAAACCTTAAAAAAAAACAAAACAAAAAAAAAAGGCAAAAATACTCCCAACTTCAACAATTTTCCATGGAAGACAATTTAAACTGTCAAAATTTTCACATATTAATATGTATTATTAATGCAGATGGATTACTGACAGGACAAAGTATTAACTTGGAGCTCCCAGCTACTACTATTAACTTTATAATAGGAAAAGATTAATCCAAGATGTGTCCTTGATTAACAATAATCATTTAGGTAAAAGCTTTACCATTTTCTTGTTTAGAGCTCTGTTTCGTTTTGAAAAGCAATTTATAAATTGTATCTTCTGTGTATAAATATGGACACAAGTGTAAAACTTACATACTGTCTCTGTGTGTATGTGTATAAATATGAGCATGCATATAAAAGGGTAGACATGTGTGCAAAATTTTATGAGTAACAAGATAGTTCAATTAGGGTAAAAACTAATACAAGTATAGGCACAATTAAAAATTCTGACCCACACAAATTCTGCTTGTTTATTATATCTCTTCATTCTGTAAAAACCCTAGATTTACTCTCTGACCTCGACCTCCTCCATCAGGAATTTTTCCATGTCATTTATCTGTTCTATGACAGTAAAACCACATGGCTTTCTGGGCTCTCCTCCACCCAGGAACTCCTTGATCATACTCACCAATGACAGCCTGTTCTGGAGAGGTGGGAGGGGTGAGAGGCATCCCACAGTTACTTGGGTCCTTCACGCTACCAAGGCCCTGCTGCCCAGTGGTGATCTGGCCCCCAGCACTGGCAGCACTCTGAGGAACTGGGATGTCATTCTGAGAGATCAAAACAAAAGCTGATGGGTAGACCATCCGAACACCACCTGTGAGGGAAGAGCAAGAAGAGAACCAGGCCTAAGAATGAGTTCACACAAGACTGCCAACTTCACTTTTCCAGTGGTCAGGGTCAAAACTCAACGGGAAAATGAAGTGTTGCCAAAAATGCTATGTTTCATTCTTTTCCAAGTTAATAGCTGTCTGAACATGTGTTCCAACATGATGATAATAGCATTTGGAATACAGGGACCATTGGTGCTTCAGGCAAGATAACTACTCAGCATATACCACTGTGTCAAGAGAATAAAAAATAAGATGGGGAAATTATGGAGATTGTTTCTGATGAAACTGAATGATTATCTTTTAAATTAAGGAAGATGAAGACAGAATGAAGTTGTTTGGGCAAAATATTTTCTCTTACCAACAATTACTTCAACTGCCACAGGGAAATCATCATCGTATCCCAATTCCTCTTCCTCTTTTGATTCCTCTTTCTTTTTTAGCACCATCGGGTAGAAATACTGCCATTCCTCAATCAACTTGCGGGTGGCTGGGTCTGACATCTTGTATGCTTGGCCTGTCAGCGTGCCATTTAAGCCATAAGGACTTACCAGCACTACAGAAGGGAAAACAAGTATTAGACTACACATTAGAGAAGTAATTCCTACTTATACACAATACTACATACCTAGCAATTTTAGGCTAGAGCAGTGATGACGAACCATTTAGTGCTTTCAGTGATAACAAACAGCCAGCTGCAGCACACATACCACAAGTCTACCACCACTGGGTTAAGGCACGTATACTGCCCTTTATTTCTTAATGTCTTTTTTTTTTTTAGGTTTTTTTAGACAGGGTCTCACTTTTGTGGTTCAGGCTGGCCCTGAGCTCAGCCTCAAACTCACATCATAGCAATCCTCCTGCCTCTGCCTCCCAAATGCTGGGATTACAGGCGTGAGCCACCACACTCGGCACTGTGGTATGTGGTACTGGTTGCTGCTGGGTGTGAGGCTCCACGCCCAGTATGGTATGTGGTTACCGGGGATCGAACCCTGGTCCCTGTGCTTACAAGACAGGCACTGGAACCACTGAGCTAAATCACCGGCCCGTATTTCTTTATGTCTTTAAGGTATTATTTTTAAAGTTTTATTTTAATATTATTATTTATATGTCTCTTGAGTCACATCAACTTTCAAAGGGACTCAACAGAGATAGTATTACGCTATCAACTATATTTACACACAATACATAATTATCTACAAAGTAAAAGTGACATAAGTCTGCTTAGCGATAGCTTATATACAGTGAACACAGGCTCTTCCATAACAAAAGAAAGTCAATACATATTCTCTCCATCGGCCTAGAACATTCTGCCTGTGGTTCACGAGACTTCTTAAATACCGGCAGTAATCAATGGATTATTCATTATAAATACAACTTTTAACAGCAAAAATGTCTTGATGTACATATCTTGAACAAATGCTTACTTATAATTTTAGTTATCACTGGTCTTGGAGGTCCATTGATGAAATGACGCTGGGTAAAACTTACTTAAATCAGAATAAGGAAACAAAAGCCCTTTGTTTTCTTTCAGTTCTTGGCCTGGATGTTATTTTTGCTGAGTCAGACACAAACGCATAGCTAACATGTCATTATGAATAGCCTGGCCAGTTCTTAGCCTCAGGTTCATATTTCAACCTCTCTAAATTCTTTTCTGGAGATAAAGATCACACTTTTCTTAATCTTAATTTATAAAAACAGTCTGCACAGTGATTAAGTGGGATGTCCTTTTCTTTTTCTTAACTTTTTTCCCAACAGTTGGGTGATACATCATATACATCAAGAGAGAGGCAGCTGTAGACGTCATGTTTCATGAAGTCTTTCTATTGTTTCTGATACTGCTAATACCACCTTTCCCTACTTACACATTTTAGAAAGACCTGTTGCCTTATGGCCGGTAATTTCTTCTGTTATTACTATAAATAAGTATTTTTATTTGTAGTGCTAAAGTCTAAGATAAAGTCAAACGATCTTCTAAACTATGCTACTCCAGGAAATACTAGTATTTTAATTATTCCTGATAATCAATAATGGCCTGCATAGTACAAATTGTAAAAATTATGTTTTGAGAATTGGATTGTTTTGAATTAAACAGTAGTTCACATATTTTTTTTTAAAAAAGGACAATTTACTGAATGATAAAGTGCCTATATTTGGGGCAAAAGGGTTTTAGGTAATAATCAGGACACAGCTAAATAAAGACTCAATGTTCCTTTTCACTTAAAAAAAAAAAGGCTTAATTTTTAGGGCAAAAAAATTGATTCTTCTTTCATCAAATAAAATCAGAGTAATGTGGTCCATGTCTATAATCCCAGCAGCACAGGAGGACTACAACTTTGAGACCAGTCTGAGCATTAAGGAGACCCTATCTCAAAAATAAGAAGATAAATGTAAAAAGCACTGGTGATACAGCACAGATAAAGTGTCCCCTGGGTTCTATCCCTACTACAGGGGATAAGTTCTTTAAAAATCAAAATAGTAGGCAGAAAATCAAAGATAGTAAAATAAAATATAGGCTAAATAATCATATGATAGTGCTATGGCAATTAAATATTTTAGTTTAGTCTATTGAAGTGCTAATATTTATAGTCTATTTTGGCTGGATAGCTCTATAGGATATTTGACTAAATTAAAAAAGATTTTTTTAATATGGCTCAACATAATATTATAACATTTAAAGACAATTACAGAAAATTCTGAATTTCAAAGACAAAAATAAAGACACAGTGATCAAACAGGGTATCAAGATATTTTGGGATATCTAGATGGTAAAAATGAGAATCAATGAAAATTTGAATGCAGTAAGTAAAATCTGAGCCAATCACTTATTAATAATATGATACATAATTATAAGAAAACAATACAAATATTAATATAGAGTATTACCTATTATAGAAGTTAACAATTTTGTTTGAAATTTCAAATTCTAAATTTAACAACAGTCCTCGTAAGTCATTAACAAAATTGTGTTTACAATGAAACTTTTTACTTATATACTTTTGTCAATTACTATATTATATTCTTTATATATTTCTTCTCAGTATTATTTCTGAGAAATAAGGAAGGAAATCATGTGCATCTGATGCTTCACTAAACCCCACCACATAAGACCACACTGTGCTAAGTTTCCACAAGCAAGAAGTTATTATGACTCACTTCTGAAATGATAGTTCTTTTCTTCAAAAACAGACCTTTCCGCCTACCTTTATGATGTTCATTTCAAACACCACCTTACCCTCACAATCTGGTGAGCAGGGTGGCTGTCCGTCTGGTGGTGGTGGCAGAGACCAGGGCAGAGCTGTGTACTTACCTTGAAATGGTGCAGGTGAAGACTGAGCCATGTGTATATGCTCCTCATTGATCAGGTAGATGGGCTGATGCTGGGCAATCTCCACACTGGTGCACACATTACTTTCTCCATGAAGAAAGAATGTGAAAGCACAGGACAAATGCTCACTAAAAAAAAAGGAATGAGAAGTTCACTGTCTGTTGAGGCAGGAGAATCAGAAACTACAAATATGACATAGCTCTACAGTTGGCAAAGCTGAGCTCTAATCAATTTTGGGAAAAACAAAATGAAACCTTATAATTGACTGTACATAAATACTATGACAAAATTACCTGTAAGAAACTGAAGTTGTCTGATAAATCTGAAAAACTAAGTCTGAGGCATTTCAAACTTTTGAAAGTTACAGTGTAGAATGCCTCTTTTATTTGCATAAAATCTAAATCTCATATTCCTAAAAACAAAAAGAAAATCCCACCGTATTTTCATACTTTCTCAGTGCCCACCACATGGTAAGCCATCAGAACTGTTAAGCCAAGTATGAATTTAGAAAGTAAATTCAAAGGTTTACTTAAAAGAAAGTGGTTTAAGCAAAGAAAAAAGATCAAAGGCAACCCCTGAGATGAGTTTCAATTGGCTTTTCACCAATGCTAGAAACAATGACAAAACAGATTTTGTTTATATTTTATTTAATGCAGTAACATCAAATACACAAACTTAAAATATTATAATAAGCTTAAAACCATCTTCAACATTTAGATTTTTTATCTACTCTGATTTTATTTTCATACATGGTAAGATACATGGGTCTAGATTCAATCTTATGCATGTGGTTAGCCAGTTTTCCCAGCACCACTTATTACAGAAGCTATCTTTTCTCCTTTGCATGTTTTGTTCCTTTTGTCAAAGATCAGACAGATGAATGTGCCTGGGGATAAGAGATGTGGTATTTATACATAATGTAATATTACCTGACAATGAAAAAGGATAAACTTGACTTATTTGTAGAAAAAATACCTGCATTTGATACCGTAATGTTAAGTGAAATCAACCAGACATACAAATTTAAATGCTGCATACTTTTTCTTATATGAAAAATTGTAATATAAAGGAGAAAATAAAAAATAGACAATAAAAGGAAATAGATCCTTTACAAATGGGCAGATCAAAGAGGGCAGGAAAGGAAATGTAAAAAGAATTGAGATATGTTTCATCCACCTACCAATACCTTGCAAGGAATATAATCATGATGTACTACAAATATATACTAATAAAAACTAAAAAATCCAATTTAATAATAATAATGAAGGGCACTGTGTATATATATAAATTCCCAATATATAATTAAAAGTAATATAGTCTGTAAATTGGCTGTTAATTGTATTCTATTTTTTAAAAAAATCTGCTTCTGATCACAAAATTTTACTGAAACATGCCACTTTCCTACTTTCCATACAAATAAACTAAAAATGAGGTATCATGAAGAAGAATCATTTCTCAGTTATTAGAGTAATTCATTCTCGCCTACTTGGTAACTCTGGCCTATGGCACATCCTTAATCCTTAAAACAGCTTAGAAGCACATCTGCCTGATGAAACAAAAGCACATTACTAAACAATGCCAGGCAAGCACCATTTAAAAAGTCATCTCTAAGACGCTGGTTTTGTTTAAAACAAGAATCAAGTCATGTCACATTCTGGTACAAACTCTCAATGTTGAATGTGATGATGATGTGTATTCAGAATGTAACAATAAAGATTTAAATTTTTTTAAAGTTATCTAAAATATTATAAAGTCTACTTACAGTACTACTCAAAAAGTAAATTTCAAGTATAAAATTAATGCTAAGGAAAAATTAAAATAATTAAAATGTGACCATCATATAGTGAAGCATATATATAAATGTATACACACACACACACACACACACACACACACACTCATACAGTCTTCCTTGACAACTAAGTTTTAAAAAACAGTACTTTTTATTTTATTAGATTGTGAAGTTTCACTGGTAGCAAACATGGTCTTAGTATTCAGTTATTTAGCACAATCAAGCAAAATCGTGACTTTTTTTTTTTAGGCAGAGTCTTGCTTTTGCAGTTCAGGCTGGCCCTGAGCTCAGCCTTGAATTCACAGCAATCCTCCTGCCTCTGCCTCCTCAGTGCTGGGACTACCGGCATGAGCCACCATGCCCAGCACTGTGGGTATGTGCTTTTGATTGCTGCTGGGCACAAGTCTCCATGCATGTATGTGGTTACTGGGGATCAAACCCTGGGCCCTTGCACTTGCAAGGCAGGCGCCAGACCACTGAGCTAAATCCCCAGCCCAAGACTAATATTTTTTTGAAGAATTTAAAGATCATCCTTGACACCATATTTCTAAGCTTCAAGTTCACAAAGAGTGGAAAGTACACATAACTTTAAAATATACAGGTATATAATAGAATCAGTAGGACAAACATGCCGTCCTGCATGACAGTGACAGTAGAAACACATTATATTCAACACACAACATTCACAGCAGTAACAGAAACAAAATGCAATCTTCCCAGGCACAGGCTGGCTTCCAGTTGTAAGTTTCAACCCAGGCATCAGTGTGACTCATCCTCATTCATGCCCACCACCCATGTCATCAACGGCTGGTGGCAGCTACAGAGAAGAGAGTGCAGCCACACAACTGCTCTGGACACTGATTCCCAACTGGGCAGGAGAACAAACGCAATCAACATCTATCAATCAACCAGTAAGTGCAAAGAATGATGCAAAGAGCTACAGCGACAGTAAGTAAAATATGATCCTTGCCACAAAGGAAGATATATACTATCTAGACAATGATATGAAAGCTCAGGAATAAAGTAAAGCTAGGCACTAATACAGGAACAGAAAGAAAATCAAAATGGCATAGGAAGGCACTGAAGACAATGGTTTCTTCAGTGTAGAACATACAAATGAATACTTCAAGAAAACAAGAACAAATGAGTGCAGGGTTAAAGAGAGGGATCGGGGCAGAACATAGATTTAGTTCAGTGAAACTTGCAGTTTGGAAATTCTAGACAGGAATGAGGTGGCATGACTGGAAAGGAGTGTAAAATGTTGGAAGCCAACACTTTGGACAACAAAAACAAGTTCTATATATAAAATGACAAGGAGCCAGTTTATGGGCCTAAGAAAGTTAGCTGAATCTAAAGAGCTATTAGGAAAATTTCAAAACAGTACCTATTTGCATTTGTTATGTTCCAAAAAACAAAGAATTGAGAAGACTAAATGGAAAAAGGATGGGGAGGGGCACAGAACCCAAGGCACTCTGCCTCTGAAGCACATCTCAGCCCCTTTAGTTTTTGAAACAGGTGAGACCTGAGCTTGTAGTTCTGCTGCCTCAGCCTCTAAAAAATGTTGGGATCACAAGCACGGGCCTATGCCCAAACAAAAACCTATTTTCAATATTGGTGATTTTGAAATGATTTTTTTTAAATACGTCTCTTAAAAAGACAATTAGAACAAGATACAACACACAAACGCGTTAGGGTGGAAATATAACAGAGGACACCAGTAACTGCTTTTCTGTATGTACTACATCTGTCTGGTGGCAGTGTCCTCATGTGTAAAAGCCACTGTTGGCACAGACTGCTGAAGCCCCAGAGGCTCTGGTTTGGGGGAGGGACAAGGATTCTTTTAAGTTCTTAAATGCTGCTGCTGCTGCTATTCCTGGCCCAAGGACCACATTCTCAGAACCACTGGATTTGATGGTACCTAGATCTTTTTCTAGTTATTAAATTCTGTATTTTTAATAAGATTATACGAAACAAGAGGTGAAAGATCATAACACTGAGACTAGGTCACAGAACTCCCCTTGGACCTAGCAATATCACTTATATTTATCCCACAGATAGATCTACTGAGCATTTAGTTATTACAGTATTGCTCATAATAAAGGCTGAGAGGAGCCACGATGTCTATCAGCAAGAGATCTCTTCACTGAACTGTGGTATGCCTTACAAAGTAATGCTGTGCAGCACTTAGGAAGAAATGATCATACTAACTTGAGGAAACTCCAACAAAAACATGAGAAAGGAAACATAACTCAAAACAGTACGAATAACATGCTCTCCTTTTCACTAAATGGGGTAAGAAGAAATGTATACATTGCTTATATTGATATATTTACTGGAAAAGCATATCTAAAAGCATTCTGATACTGGCTGACAAAAGAGAATGATGCAGCATGAGAAAATGAGAAAGAAATCATTCACAATATTCTATTCTTTTATGTATTTATTTTTTAACGTGGACCTGATGTCACATAGAAAGCAATGGAGGTAAGATCAGAAGAGACCCTGCCTCCTGTCCTTGTGTAGGATGCCAGCAGGATCACCGTGCTTCGTCTTGTCCTGTCTAGCTCTTCACTGTGGCCTGCTGAGATCATGCTGGTCTTGATTCTGTATCCGACGTACTGGTTACTAGATCAGCAAGCCATTAGCACATTCATCTATACCATTGTTGAAACAGTGAAAAAGACCATACTGATGACAGAGTTTGTGTCATCCTATTAGATTACTTCCAAGCTACAAATCCACCAAAAGTGTTGTCATCTATTTACTGTATCTTGTCCACACAGAAAAATCTAAAAAATTATGTCAGATGTCTTGATAATAATTATCATGATTATCTGATATAAAAGGGAAATTAAGGTGGTTCCACACAAAGTCCAAACTCCCTCCTTTCATAGATGAGGAAATGGGGTTTAAAAGAGCTTCTCTTGCTTAAGCACATCCATAGAGTGCAACTGGAATCAGACTAGAAATTTCATGTTCTTTTCACTAGCTAGCTCACGTATAAGTGTGGTTGTTTACTGAGATCTCTGAGAACTGATATTTTCTATAGGTAAAATGAAATTAATTTGTAAGTGAATAGTGAAATTAAGAAGCTCTACAAATATAATCAGAGATGCATAATGGTACAGTTTTATTTTGGAATTAGGAAAAGCTTTATTTCAAGCACCACACCTATCTTCTCACCCATATTTTATTTGAACCTTTAACCACTCAAGTCTGTTTCATATACTCACCATTTGAAAACTCAAAGAACTCTGGAGGTGATTAAACTCATCCTTTTCTAATTCAGGGGAAAGGTGAAACTATGCCTCAAGGGATAAAATGGTTCACAGCATAGTTGGAGTCAGAATCCAGGTCACTCTCTTAATTAGAGATGTTCACAGTACATGTAGGATAGTTTACCTTAGAGCAACACTGCCTCCCTCCCAACAGGATCTCATCAACAAAGGACACCCTATGCAACCTGAACCAATCCCTAAATCCTCTCATGTGTCTCCTAGGCCAGATGATGCTATTAAATGAATATACAGAACCAAAAATTTTGGGAGCTCCTCTGGACAAAGACCCTGTCTGCTCATGGTGAATCTCAGCTCTTCATTTAGTACAAAGTGATTCAAATGACTTCATTTAACCATTTTATCCTATCAGACATGCTTGCTTGCAGTCAAACTATCTCCCTCTCTCCTAGAGTCCTAGATTTTCCTTTCTCTATAAAGATATTCTCATACTCATGTTCTCCCACTCATGAGTCATCTTTATTTATTCCTCTACTTGCTTCAGTAAAATACAACAAAAGAATGAAAATAGAAGTTAGAAAATCATATGCTATGTGAATACCAACAAAAATAAAGCTGAAATAGAAACAATAATACATAAAACATGCTTTAAACCTTAAATTCGTAATAAACAGGAATTCAACCAGAAATTTAAACAATCGTGAATATGTATGTACACAGCCAGATGGTATGCAGTTCAGCTTAAAGATACATAAAGAAAAAAATTTAAATCAGTATAAGAATATGACAAATCTAAAATTACTATATAATACTTTTCTTAGTGTTTATTAGAAGAGGTAGAAGTATTAAGAATACGAGAACTGGGATGACAAAATAAAATAAAATTTGACTACATGTGTTTGCTTTCTATATACAGAAAACTTGTTCTCTTTCCAAGGACACAAGAATGGATCTACAAAGATTTAAAGGGAAAACAGAACCTAGGACAAATGCTCAATTTAAAATGACTTATGGTATTATGCAGACCACCTATCTCTAACAAAAAATTAATAGTTAGAAATCAACAATGCCCAAAGCAGGTTAAAATAAAATCCTTCTGTTTGAAAGCTTAAACATGCACTCCCTAAATAAGCACAAGTTATAGAAGAAATCAAAAAATATTTTAAATTGAATGAAACAAAAGCAATGCATCAAAATCCAAAGAAAATATATGCCTAAAGAGATTCTTAAATAAAAATTCAAATGAAGAGGTTGAGAAACAGACAAGAGTAAACGCAACTGAACAGAAGGATGAATATAATAAAGCCAAAACCAGATATCTGTAGAAATCCAGCCTAACTTGATTATAACCATCTCCGGCCATAACTATGGCCATTGCTCTGAGCTTGTTTCCCCACACAGGTTCCCAGCACATTACAGATAAACAAAGTCACTAGAATGGTCTGTGGAATTTACAAGGGACACTACTGCCATCAGCTTGAGAATGTGCCTGACTGATGTTGCTGATACCAGGTTAAGAATAATTCGGGTACATTCCAGCCCGAATGAATTACTTTTGCCTTCACCACTATATAGGTCTCCAATGTCTCACAACTGTGGGGACCCTATGATCTTCTGCCACCTTTGGCTACATTTCTCACACTAACCCCCAACAAACCATACTCAGTGTAATCTTGGGTTCCTCTGTCTTTTTCTTTGGCCTTATGGCACTTTCACTTAAGATAGCTGATTCTTTTATACTAGACTACCTGGAACAATATTTATAAAATGGAAAAAAAAAAACCTAACAGAACAAAATATAACTTGTTTTCTTAACAAGCTAAAAGAAGACAAACCACTAGGGAAGAATGAGAAGGAGGAAAGGATGAAAGACATGTATGCGGCCAGACGGATGTACTGAGAGATGGTCTAGGAAACAAGAAAAAGGAAGTAACTACATAGGGAACATAAATGCTTTGAATGGAAAAAATGCTGCAAGCAACTTTATTGGCAATAAATACAAAATATGTGAAGTGGAAAATCTATAAATATGCAAACATTAAAAATCATTGTAAGGAAAATTCCCTCAAAACACCTAAGCAGGCTTTAGCAAACTCTCAGGATTATATGAGCCCCTCTTATTCACACTGTTTCAGCACCAGAAATGAAGCCAATGCCATCTAGTGTATTGTTACACTGTAGTGCATCCACAGGGGGAGAAGACAGGACCAAAGACTATCTCAACACCCACAGAAAAGGCATACACTAAACGTGAGAAAAAATCAGTAAGGTTAATTTTTTTTAATTTATGATTTATTTTACAATCTGTTTTTTAGGCTTCTTAGTTCTCACTTCAGAGAAGAGGGTAAAGAAAACAAGTAAATGTTGGTCCCGAAAGGGACAGCATCTCTGGGATTTACTCTTTTCCCTTAGAGGCGCTGCCCAGCATGTGTTTAGCGTCACGTGTCACTCGTCACATCAAAGGTGCAGAGCCATGAGCAGTTCACTTTTGAGTTTTATGCAATGTAGCACAATACGGATTGTTGTTCACATGCCACAGTGACCAGATTTGAAGCAGCCAATGTCACCCTTCAAAACTGATGCCTCTCACTCCAGCAGGATGCCAAGGGGCTGGCAAGGTTGCTCTCCAGCATTCCAGGCACTCCTGAGCTTTAGGACATGAGGCCCACTACTGACTGCTCCCCACTGGGCACTGCTGCCACTATCCAGCCTCCTCAATAATCCAGTAAGATTATTTTATAAAACTGCAAATTGGGAGGTGATGAAATCAAACAAATAAAGCAATTATTTGCTCACTACAAATTTTGAAATAATCTCCTTTAAAGATGAGGCAAGACAAGGATATTTGATTTTCTACATTGCTCTATCACAGATCTCCAAATCAATACAGAAAAACAAGAAAAAAGTGACATAAAACTTAAAAAGGAAGAGATAACACTGTTTTCGTAAATGACATAATTATTTTAGATTCTTCTATGTACATAACACATAAACAATTTTTTAAAGTTCATAAGTCAGTGTACACAAGATTGTCAACTGTGTTTTGACAAGTCACAAAGAAAATATAGTAGAAAAATATATCTCATTAGCAATAGCAATAAGAACTACAAGGTATCTAGAAAATGTACATTTTAGGTGCTTACACAAAAATTTTAGAGTATTCTCTTTGAAGAATATAAAAGTTGTGAAATCTTTTAAAAGAAGTACCTTGAGTAAGATCTCAATATCATGAAGATTGCAATTCTCAACGAATTGATCTAGAAATTCAATACAATTCTAACCAATATTCCAATAAAATATTTTGACAAGCTGATTCTGAACACTTCATAGGAGAACAGTCAAAAATAGCTAACATGGGCCGGGGATTTGACTCAGTGGTTCCAGTGCCTGTCTTGCAAGAGCAAGGACCCAGGTTCAATTCCTGGTTAACCACATACAATATTGGGGATGGAGACTCACACCCAGCAGCAATCAGTACTACATACCACAGTGCTGGGCATGCTGGCTCACACCTGTAATCCCAGCACTCGGGAGGCAGAGGCAGGAGGATTGCTGTGATGTGAGTTTGAGGCTCAGCTCAGGGCCAGCCTGAACTACAAAGCGAGAACCTGTCTCAAAAAAAAAAAAAATGCTAACATGATTCTGGGGGGAAAAAAGCAAGAGAGACAGCCTACCAATGTCACCATTATTAAATTACAGAAATTATATCACGGTAGTAATGATCTAAGAACAAAGAAGCACAAGCATATAATCCCAGCACTGTGGGAGGCTGAGGAAGGAGGATCCTAGTAACTTGGTGAGATCTTGTCTTAAAGTTAAAAAAATTAAAAAATTAAGGGCTGATGGTATGCAAAGGCCCTAGCTTCAAGCAACTGGAATAGTGAACTCAAAAACAAACTTTCTAATGGCTTCACATTAAACTACAATGTCAAAAAACCAGTAAGCCCCAATAACCTGCACCCTAGTTACCTTTCTTACCAAACTATGTAATGTTCTTTCCCCTTTCTCCATTTCAGCCCAATAACCGCTCTAGCTAGTTTTCAAATGAAGCAATCACAATTTGAAATTACTGCTCTATCTCCCTGAACTCTAATCTTCCCAGATATACCATATGGCTCTCTTCTCTCACTTAATGTATGTTTTTCTTAAGTGCTACCATGTCAGTAAGACCTGTCTATGCTCCACATAACTGAAGTTAAATTATGTGTTCAATTATGAGTTCAAACTTTGCACCCTTTCTCCCTTTACCTTACAGTAGTTATCCTTTCTAATATTACTTCTGGTACATCAACCACAATGCTCAGAAGTACTGTAGGGTCAAAAATCAGTTTACAAATAAGAAGGCTTGCTCTATAGTATGTTATTTCCATAAATACTGAAAACATAAGGAGATGAGGTGAGGAAGAGAAGAGGAAGAAAGGAGACAGAGGGAGAGAACAGAGAGAACAAAGGAGAGCAAGAGAAAAGAAGTACAGGAGAAAGTATGTTAGGTCGAATGAGGGAGTTAAAGAGAAAAAAAGAGAAGAGAAACAAGGACGAAAAGAATAGGAAAAAGGGAGAAAATTACAAGGTAACAGAAGTTTCAAGTCTGTAGGAGATGAGTTTAAGATCAATTGAATTTTGTTTTTTAAAAACCACATTCAAGAATAATAGTTTGAGAATAGTTTTTAAGAGCTTTATAGTGAATTGCTCCATAGCTTTATATTTGCCAGCTGTTTATTAAATAGTCAACATTACAAATTTTGAATGAAACAAATTAACTGCTAAAATAATTTTTATGACTAACAGATATTTAGGCTTATAATATGCCTGTAATTTGTTCTTAAGAATGTCATTTTAAGTACCTTATACAAACATTATTGATGATAGGACTAGTATAGCAATTTATTAAACCACCCTCATCCCATCCTGTGGATCAAACTCAGGACCTTGTGTTTTCTAGGCAGACATGGTACTACTAAGCTAGTATTTTTGAAACAAGAA
>PVIR01000582.1:89522-107267 GCA_004026965.1 Petromus typicus
CAATCCTCCTGCCTCTGCCTCCCGAGTGCTGGGATTACAGGCGTGAGCCACCACGCCCGGCACTGTGGTATGTGGTACTGGTTGCTGCTGGGTGTGGGTCTCCACACCCAGTATTGTTATGTGGTTACCGGGGAATCGAACCCGGGTCCTTGCGCTTGTAAGACAGGCGCCAGAACCACTGAGCTAACTCCCCGGCCCCAACAAGAACTATTTTTGAAATAAGAAATTTATTCTAAATTTAAGAACATAAAACTTAGGGACATTTGTTCACATGTAAAGTCTTTTTCATTGGGTGCTTTCTGATACTATTTCACTTATCCTGCAAGTATTTCTACTTCACCAGATGTTCTTCTGATTCTTAAAGAATTCCAAGCTCCCAAGACTTGCTTTTTTCTGAACTAAGAAAGAAATGATCAAAATATTATTGCTTCAAAATAATTTCTGGGTAAATATAGCAATGTCAATTTGGGAGCTGTGGAAGTTCCTCACTCCTGCTTCACCTTAAGGATTCCCCAGAAATCAGGATTTTAAGTCATAGCAGGAATCACGAGTTGTGTAAATGTAAAAGGAAACTCTGCTAGAGAAATCCTATCTAGTGTGTAAGAGTTTTTTCCTTTTCACTGTGTAAGTTTCAAACGGCTAAACACAGACAACTCTGCTCCTGGCTGTGAGACTGAAACGGCTGTCGCACACACAGGCTGTCAGCACTGCTGCGCAATCTCCCGGGAGCTCCTCCCCAGCCCTTCCCATCACGCTCTGCTCCCAACTGCACCTGCACTGTGTGTGCCGCACTGCTTCACACCTCTAGCTTGTGTGCATGTCACTTTTTTATCCAGAACAAACTTCTCCTACCTGTCTTTCCCAGGTCACCTGTAAAGCCACACAATAGGCTCAATGCTAACATACATCTGAGTGTATCTCCGTTGGAGCACTTAGCTTTTGTGAATTTATGTCTAGCCCATCTGACTATCTTTATAAGACTGGAATTAGGTTTTATCATTTTGTACCCTAGCACTTGACATGGGCTTGTTGTGAATAGATGCTGCATTAATATTTAAATGCATTCACCATAGTTTATACCTTTCTTCTAAAACTATCTGGCATTTTATTGGAAGACTGACAAATAAGAGCCTGGAATTCTGAGGTAAAAACATGAAACTGGAAAAAGTCTGGTACAGTATTCCTCAGCCAGATTTTTTTAGTATAAAACCTTTATAAAATTCCTCAAAATGATTAAGATTCTATATACCAATTCCCTCAAGATGAATGTAATTTTGTAACAAAAAGATTCTAATAAACAATCTCTCAGCATGTAATATAATATACCAGTCTGTAGTCAACAAGAATGACCAGATTCTATAGAAAGCAATCTGAACTCAGTGAACAAGAGGACAGCCAGCAAGTTTTATGATTATATATGAAATATAAGTTCTATTTTACTATTGTCACTGGCTAAAAGCCCATTATTTGTAGAGGTCCAGTTAGTAAAACTAAAACTGCTCCAATACAGAAAGACATATGGTTTCTTTTTTCTATCCCAAATATCAATTCATACATTCAATGCCTTTATCATCAAATTTCTTTCATAGGACTTAATCATAATTTTCAACTATATAACCTACTTTGATGGCCTCTTCACCAGAATATGCGTTCCCTGAGGTAAGGAATTGTGCCTGCCCTGTGCTGTCCCCAGCACCGAGCACAGCGCGCTATACACAACACTGAAAACACAGGCACTTTCAGATGACTGCAGCTTTAGTTAAAACCAAAGATCAAGTTACTTTTTTGTTCCTCACGAGAAGAATAAGAACAACTGATAACTTCAGTGAATATTTTAAAAATTGAAAATTGTGTAATTAATAAGAGGCAGTGTGCAATTTCCAGTTATTTTTTAAAAGGCACTTGTAAGACTATTTACTTAAACACAAAGGATTGGTGTGGGTTGCACTCAAGATAGCTGGCAAAGAAGCTGCATGAATGCAAAGAAGGAAAGACCAGTGTTCCAGATAATTTTATTCTCTTACAGCATTTAAATACTATAAAGAAAAAGACATTTTTACTTCTTCCATCGAGTTTTCAGAATCTGTTATATACGCTTTCCAAATGCATTATGAATATTAATAAACTACTGTTCTTCCCAGGGTGTAAAAGTGTTTTGATAACAGATTCACAATGCAGCATGCATTTAGATAATTCTGTCTAAATGCTTTCTGTGTTATGAACTTACATCTTACGATTTTCTAAGTTGTCATTAACTACACCTCTTGCCAGAAGCAATCTGCCTCACTCTATAAAACCTCGTTTAGGAATATTTTGCTAATGTTACTAAATGGTTTCCTTTCCTTAAAAATACTCAGTTTACTTTGGCAGGCCTCACAGGACTATGTGGAAATCCTTTGCTCACAAGTACATAAGGTTTTTTTCTTATTGGTCAAGGCTTAGATTTTATTTCCTATTGAAAACAGGGTGGTATCCAAATAGCAAGACTTGTGGGTTATGTATTTTATAAAATTGAAGATACTTTTTACTATCTCACACATAATCCCTTTATAAAGTTTCATTTGTTTGTTTCTGAGACATAGTCTCAAAAAGCTGTATACTTCAGGCTTGTCTTGAAGTCACTATTATATGCTGAGCTCAAACTCATGCAGATCCTCCTGCCTCAGTCTCCCAAGTGCTACATTATGAATTAAATTGGATTACAAAACAATGAAAATGTCCAGGAAAGTGAAATGATTAATTACAATATTTAGAAATGAGATAGAACAACACTTTATTGTAATATTAAACTACAACTACAGTTTTATGAATAATTACCCTTCTAAGAAAGTTAGCAATACAGTACATTGTTATAATACACAATTGTCTCATTGAGCCCTTTACACACACATACACACACACACACACACACACACACACACACACACAGAATTGGACTGCTCTTTTCTACCCTCCTATTCTTCATGTTAACCTGCTACCTAACAGTAAAACTGGGACTTGGGTAGTTCATTAGTTATATCAGGTCACAAGGCCCTCTTACTGCAGCAGTGCAAGATTAGCACCATACTTGTATTAAAGCCAAAACAGTGCTTCTGGGACCTAAGAGACTCCTTGGGAGATCATGATTCATTGTGCCCTTAGTTCAAAGGCTAAAAAGAGCTTGAAGGTTTCCACCCTGATGGTAAAAACAATGTAAGATAATTTTCAAGATGCTAAAATAGACATAAGAGCTAAGCCAGTGAATGATATGTGCAGAAAAACCAGAAGCCAGCACACACAAAATTTGAGGAGGCGTATGAAAGTCATTTTATCAAATCTCTCCTGTAGTTGCTAACCCAGGCCAGATTATCTAGTCATAGTCTCCAGACAATTGGAAATGTGCCTGAAAGAATATACAAGTTAAATGGATATTTACATTAGTTCACTCACGGCCACCAATGTTTTAGTTTCTTTCCTCCTACTGCTGAAATAGAATATCTAACATCCAAAGTAAAGGAGGAAAGGATTTATTCAGATTATAGATTTTAGAGGTTTCAGTTCAGTATCAGCTGGCTCCAAGGCAGGGTGGAAGACAGGCCTACAGAGGAGAAACAGTATGATACACACAAAGTAGCAGAGACAACAGGGACCTTAACATCTTCTTGCTCCTTTTATCTTATTCACACTACTGAGGGTGGGTAGCACTCGTGCCCTTAATCCTAGTGCCCTCAGGACTAGGAATCAATCACACACTCTACATTCAGCCACCTCTGAAAAAGCATGAGGTTTTGGGGTGACAGCTAAACACAAGCTGTAACAACAAAAGTACTTAATACACATCTGAAATTCTTTGTTTTATTTTGGTATAAATCAAAACCTTTCATCCAACTTTGGGATCATTATGTTGGAACAGAATAAATGGTAGGGGACACGCAAGTTGATGAACAACTATATTAAAATTCTACCATTTTTCCCAGTAGGTATCAAGACATTATATATTACAATTAATGAATGATCAACAGACACTAAAGTGGCTAAGATTTTGGAGATCTGTCAGGCTCACTCTCTCTCTGAGAACATAAACTACCTTATTTCCATAGCACTCTATAGCTACACTGCAATGTTGTATCTTCTTAAATTACAAAATACATTTTATAGTGTATCTTAAAATCATGAACCATTTACTTATGTTCTGCAAAAGCACCCAGCCATTCTGACAGATTCTGACAGCCAGGGGGCCTCTGCATGGTTGTCACAATGGAGTTCTGGCCAGCTCAGAAGAGATACAGGGATAGACCTCTGACACCTGTCTAGATTCTCACACCCAACCACAGCAGGAGGCGTGATCTGCCAAGAAAATGTAAGCAGGTGGGAGTTCCACATGCTGCCAGGCATCAGGTGAACAGCTGCATGGAGTCAGTCAGTCAACAGTCTACATGGTCAAACAACAAAAAAGCAAACCTACAAAGGACTGATGCTGGGTAGGTAGTCTTTCTGCTTCCACAGCATGTGACTTTCCATATTCCACTACTGCACTCTTTGTCATATATAAATATCAACTGTATTTTTCCCTTTTCACATATCTCTTCATCTATCTTTCTGTTGTCACACTTATTATACGTAAGCTACTTTTAATATTTTTAGGATTAGATGAAACACGAAAAAGAGGAAGGAGCTTCATTTCATTCTCTTCCCCTCCCTCCCTCCCTCTCCTTTTTTCTTTGACCTCTTTCTCAACTCTAAGAAATTAACAGTTATAATAAGTATTTAATAGAAACTGATATATAAATAAAACAAATCGTGAAATGATTTTCTATCCCTATTCCATTATTTTATATATATATATATGTATACATATGTATATATATACATATGTGTATATATGTATGTATGTATATATATATATATATATATATATATATATATATATATATATATATATACACATATATATATCTCAAGGAATTTTTTTTGTTTTTGAGACAGGGTCTCACTTTGTAGTTCAGGCTGGTCCTGAAACCAGCTGCAAACTCAGCAATCCTCCTGCCTCTGCCTCTCTGCAGTGCTGGGATTACAGATGTGAGCCACCACAAATAGCACTGTGGTGTGTGGTACTGATTGCTTGATTGTTGGTGGGCATGAGTAACTACACTCTGTATTGTGGTATGTGGTTACCCAGGATCGAATCTGGGCCCTTGAGCTTGCAAGGTGGGTGCCAGAACCACTGAGCTAAATCCCTGGCTTCCTAGCTATATTTTTAAAGAGATCTTCTATAAAAAGCACAAGCAGAAAGAAATCCACCTTTTGAGATCACTCTGCTTCAGAGCTAACAGCTCAATGCAGCTTGATAAGTTCTTTAAAGGCTTTCCAGCATCTGCGTTTGCCTGTCAGAAAGCAAGACCTTTCATACTTAGCCCTGCTGCAAAATGTTCCACTCACCAGTATTTAAAGGAGGCCACAGTTTTCTCCGCAAAAAGAAAATAAATTTGAACTGACACTTATTTGGTAGAATGCTGCTATCAGAAAGTATTTATCTTCCATATTATTTTAGAAGGTCAGTTTTCTCTTTAATCAAGCACAGTACAGCCTTCAATCAACAGTGCTGTTTATGATCTCAATTCCTCTATCTCCATCATAAATCTGATAGCTAAAGCCAACAGAAAAATAAACAAAAATGTTATTATAATCTGTATGAATTACAAAGCCAAAGATTACTAGGTGGCTGGGTGTGATAGTGCATGTCTGTAATCTCAGCACTTGGGAGGCTAAGGCAGGAGGACTGCCTTAAAAGTCCTAGGCTACATACTGAATTCAAGGCTTGTCGGAACTACAGAGCAGGATGCACCCTCTCACCCTCTCCAAAAACAAAGATTATTAGATACTTTGCAATATGTCACACAAACACTAAATAGAAAAACTGATTCTTAGCAGGTAAACACAGTTTTTCCTAATGAGGTAAAATTCTACAGAAAAGATATAAAGAAAAAGAGGATATTAGAACTAAATGAGCCCTCTCAAACTAATTCATTAAATTTAAGGATGACATTCATATCTAAGTAAAACAATAGGCAGAAACAGTCCTTTAGGCGATATAGGACCTGGAAAGTTGGAGTCTACTCCAGGGACAGCCAATAAAAACTTAATTATCCTGATATAAAGTTAATGAAGCATTGATTTAATAGTAGCTACATACAAGATCATATCTAGCCACTACAAAAACAAAGCTGATGCTTAAAATTATGGGTGTGTTGGGAACCACCCTGTTTGGGAATTACAAGGTCAAAACTGACCAGGCCTTCTCGCCTACAGATGGACTTTGGACTTAACTCTGGTCTTCACCTCTGGTAGCAACAGGGACTCAACAGTCCCACATGCTGTGATGCTTCAGGGCAGAATTCACTGGATCTGCCTAACTTCTCAAGGACTATTGCTGATATCTGCCTTGCCTTGTGGGATCCTCATCTACATAACTTCTTTAAAACTAATGTTGGTGTCCCCCTGCCTTTCCAGGTTTTTTGAAATGTAAATAATAAAAGGTGTGGCAGGCTGGGGTCTGGGATTCTTGCTGCCCAGAGTAGCATGGATCAGACCCAAGTCTCATTTCTGCCTAATAATTATTTTGCCGGGTGCTGTCGACTCACAGGAGACTAGAACATAATGCAAAAGTTCTACTTACGTCCCCTTCCCGTTTCCCACATAGGTGCTTAAATTATTTTGATAGCATCTATTTGCAAAAAGTTCAGACATAGAAGACTTTGAGAACGTCCTTGCATTAACAATCAGTAGCTTAGGCAGCTTCAGCACAATGTGTAGTTTAAGTGCAAACGTGCAAGCACTGACCCCAGTGCCAAGTGTACCGGAGTGACAAAGGCCTGGGACTGTGACACCCACAGAATTGTGTGTCCTGGGTCTAGAAGACAAATTCAAAGGCATTTAGACAGCAACTTCTGAACACAAGATAAGGAAAAACAAAACAAGACAAAGAATTCTAGAGCAGCACAAAGGTAGGGAAGAAGAAGAAACAGAAGAGATGGGTGTGGGGTCGGAGATATAGCTCAGTGGTTCCGGTGCCTGTTTTGCAAGCGCAAGGACTGGGGTTCGATCCCGGTAACCACATAACAATACTGGGTGTGGAGACTCACCCCAGCAGCAACCAGTACCACATACCACAGTGCCGGGCGTGGTGGCTCACGCCTGTAATCCCAGCACTTGGGAGGCAGAGGTAGGAGGATTGCTGTGATGTGAGTATGAGGCTGAGCTCAGGGCCAGCCTGCACCACAAAGCGAGACCCTGTCTCAAAACACCTTAAAAAAAAAAAAAAGAGAGATGGGTGTGGAAGGCGCCTTCGAGAGGAGAAAATGCTAAGTTAGCCCTGGTGAAGTTCACAAGAAGAGAAGTTTAATGTGTCTGAGAGGCAACGGCCTGGATGTTAACACTAATAAATTAAAGGGAAAAAGAGGTCACAACATGAGGTTAAGAGAACTAAACAGGGCCCAGGTCAGTTTTAAATAAATAGTATGGTTTAAACAATGGTTTAGCCTTTTGGAAGCAAAGAAATTACCATCATCTCATTTCCACCCTGGAAATATTACTACAGTTGCCATTCACTGTGAAAGAGCAACAGTAGAGGAAGAGAAAGTTCAGAAGGCTACGATGGCAGCCCAAGTGAGGGGAAAGCTCAGCCAAGCTAGGCCGGGCACGGGTTGAACACGCACTATAGAAAGGGCTGAGGGGACATCCTGGAGGAAAACAGACACAAAGAAAAGCCACGCATCTCAGACACTGCCTTCCCACTTGCTTCTTTCAGGATGGGGAGAGAAAGTGTTTCTAATGTTTTCAGTAGGATAGTATGTCCCACGAATATTTTAATGACATTTCTCCTAACAATGAGTAAAGAGAAAAAATTGTATTTTTAATTTTCATTTGCTTTTCTGACAATCTCTTCCTACCACTAGGCCTACCTATAGGATCATGGGCATAAGTGCACACACACCACATACACTTTCACTTGGAGTGTAATAAACTTAGACTCAGAGTAATCCTTTCTTTAAACTATTTTTTAAAATCACCTTTTTAAGAAGCAGAATCCACTAAGTATAGTAACAAAAGCCAATGAAACTAAAAAATGAAACATAAAGTATTATTAAAAGTCAAATTATCAACTGGATAAATACCAGCTTTTCTAATTAGTCATCATACATACAAATCTGATTAATATCACAATCTGAATATTAAGTAACAATAAATGAAATAATCACATTATCTAATTTATATTATATTCAGAGATTTCCACTTAAAATAATTTATCCTTTCATAATGCTAACAAAAGTAGAAGAGAAATGCAGCAGGATTACTTTTCTCTAGATCAGCCTGGTCCTTTACTCAAAAACAACAAATTCCATCAAATCTATTACTTAACTCACTGAATGATTCTGACAAAGTCTTACTAACTTAAACACATACCACCAAGACTGGAAAGAACCCAACTTCCTGTCAATTTAGTGAATCAAACAATCAATATATTATTAAAAGGAGAAGAAAGAGAATATTCTTTCCTAGTTCAATTATATTTGAAAACAGAACAAAAAAGACAAATAAAAATCAGTGGAACATCAGCAAACAGTCACAAGACTCCTAACTTACATTCATAATTTGGCATGATTAATACCGGTGCATTGTAGAATCAAAGGAGAAGTCAAATGGAGTTCAATAAAGAAACTGCAGACTGGAATTTCTAAAATTAAATTTCTAAGGAAGCCTGCAGTAAATAATCAACTACACATGCTTATTACTGAGACATCTGAATAAATATTTTAACTATTATTTCAAGATAGCCCCAGCTTTTTCCCTAATGAGAGATGACTATTATTAGGCAGAAATATTTTTAAATTACACCCAGAGAGAAGCATTAAGTGGAAAACAAAGGGCCTGACTCCGTTTTTTATTATTATTAAATTTTAAGCAACTGCATAAATGAATGGTATCTTGCTGGTGGAAAAATTTTCAACAGTGATAAATGCAGATAATTAGCCTAAAATTCAACTATAGGTTGTGTAAGTTTAGAACTCCCCAAAGAACAACTAACAGGATTTTAACTAATAACAGGAGAGAACTAAATGTGATTAGCAGAAGAAGCAAAGGTACTTATAAAAGGCCTCAGATGAACTAGATGTACAGTATCTAGAGCACAAAGCACTAAATGGGGGGGGGGTTGTCAAGAATGCTCACGAAGGCCGCTTTTTAAGTTTACTGTGTGCTGAAAACTAGAGGTGCAGGGAGACAACAGGCAGAAAATGTTTTTTAAAAATCACCCAATTTCTGCTCCAGCTCTATCTTAGAATGTTCAGTTGCTTCTGGACATCAAAGTAAAAGAGATTATTGAGTAAAATGGAACACATTATTTAGAAAAGGACTGAACAAACTTAAAATCAACTAACATGCAAATTGAAGGGAATGAATATATTTGATAGAGATGAAACAACTTAGAAAAAAAGAAAAAAATAGCCCTCAGCAATGATGTCTGAATCATTTATACTTAAATGGACATACCTTGAGGATATCCTCATAAGTGAAATAAATAGGGCACAGATAGGTACATATCACATCTTTTCTGTGGTATGAGAAAATAAAGATGTAAATGAGTCCTAGAATTGTATGTTATATATTGTGAAATAGAAAATGCTCAATGTAAAATAGGGTGAAGGGGGGAAAATGATGAGATTGTAATAAAAAAGTAAGGAAACAAATTTTATGTATATGGGGGGGCGGTAGGGTGGGTAGGGCTATGGGAAAAAATGAGAATTAAGTTGTGTCTTATACTGGCACAAATCCCCATTATGGAGTGCACTCATGATGCATATATGTAATGTACCAATAAAAAAAAAAAAAACAAAGAGTTGTACTCTGTATCACTCCACGAAAGTTGAAGTACTCAAATTATATCCTATGATTATTTTTGGAATAGTATACACCTTCCCCAACAGAAGCAAATATCAATCCCACAAGCTGATCAAATATGGCAATATACACGTCAACACTTCAGGGAGCATCAAAGGGCTTAGGTGCACCTGCCAAGCAGCACTGATGTAGACATTACAGAAAAATGTCAATTCACTATTAAGAGTGTCTGACCAGGTTGTTCAAAGGCAAAATAAAAACAAAAATAAGCTAACAGGAAAGGTAACTAGGCTATACTATCCCTGAAGGCATGGTGGAGAACAGACAGAGGCAGAGGATGACACTGGGTGGGACCCTCAGTATGGAGAGCCCAGTAATTCCATGTCCCAATTCTCACATAAGTTATGACTGTCTTAAAATATCCTATATGAACTCATTAAGTAGAAACATAGGAAATACTAAATCATGGTCCGTCAAGGTATAAAGGAAAGATGTGGTATAACAGGATAAAGGAAATATCTTAGAGATACTGCTCTAAAACTTAAAATTTATACTGTTACCAAAGCTGCAAATATAGAAATTCTCCAATCAACCCTCTGAATCAAATTTTTCTACTCTCGTTATGAGGGCTACTATCTATAAGCAGAATTCAGATGGACTTTTCGTTATAAAAGCAGCAGTGTAACACAGGTTAATAAATATATTTCTTTTTTTCTCCTTGGAAAAGACAGTGGAGACTGATAGCTTTAAAAAGCAGCATGCTATCTGGCTGAAGTACCAGCCAATAAGCTTTCATGAGGAAAAGCAGTACTGTTTGAATAGAAATAATTAGACAATTTTTTTCCTCTGGATATGGAATCCTTATAGTGCTTATCCTCAAAAGCTGAGGTCTCAATTCATTTCTGTTAAGTATAAGGGCTATATTTGCCAACTCCTAATTGCTATCCAACTTGAACAACATTCTCACAAAATGCAAACTTTTAAATTACTTATTTGATAACACTTAAATCCTGTGCCTTGGTTCATAACGGGTAAGGATGCCTAGAAATATTCATTTTGTGGAGATTCCGCTTCCCTGAAGGAATCAGACTCACCTTGAAACTCAGTGAGATTCTTATCCCTCTGTCCCAGTCAACACACATCATATCCCTCCTGCCTCAAGTAAGCATACAATAGAGTACAGTACATAAAATCACAATAAGCAATACAGAAAAAAGGATTAGAGCCATGAAAAATACATTAATTTATTCTATGCTATGCTCTTGTAATTCTCCCACTTTCAGTCAAGATCACAGTAGTTTAATAGTCTGGTTCAGAAACCAATTAATCCTTTTATATTTAAATCAATCACCAACTCCTCTCCGAATAATTTAGCTTCTACATGCAGCCTCCCATTTGATGTCTTTGGGGAAGGAGCACAGTTAACACTATGTGGCACATTAATCATGTTCAGTAATAGAAAAAGAAGTGCATTATCAGAGAAGTCTAATACAAAAAGTAGAGTACGCTCTAAAACATGGTAGCCTGAGCAGTGTATGTGTCATCATTTCTTAATTAAAACAGGCAAGTTAAACTGGTGCCAAGAGAGCACCCTTCACCTGGCATTTCATAACATGTGTACACACATGTACTTTTTATTTTGATTAGGTATAAAATATAAAATATATATCCAGGAGTAAAACTACTCTGCTCGACTCCTACCCCTCCTTTTGGCAGATTGCTGTTTCCCATCCTAAACTGGAGCAGAAAGTCTTGATGATCCTCAGACAGTGTGGAAAGGAGAAAAATAACAGACACGCATACATTTTATTCAAACTGGCATGTGCTTGGCATCTTGCCACAAAGCTGTGTCTTTTCCCTTTAACAACTCGAAAGCCTAATTAATAGGGTTAATTCGATGCAATATTCATGTGTAGTCTGAAGATTCTTACCACTGCATGTAAAGCAGATGTCTATGTTTTGAGAATCTATTCTCTAAACAAAATAAGAAAGCATTAAGAGTTCCTGTGACACTCTATACTAGATGCCACTTCTTCCTTCGACTAACTGCAACAGGCTTTTCTCTTCAGGTCTGGACCTTAATCACCATAAGAATAATCCACAGATTCCAAAGCAAGACTTAGGTCAGAAACCTAACAGCACTCATATGCACTTTTCAAATACTCCATAAGTATTTTCAAAAACTTTTAACCAATTAAGTTTCTATGTATATTTAACATTGCAAAAAGGAGTCTGTATCTTAGCATAATTCAAATATATTGCTGACTTAGGAGTCTTGGCCAATTCAAACAATTCTGAGGAAAGAAAGCACACAGTGAATGATTGTTCTGTGTCCACTCCACACCAACACAGAGGAATCAGTCAAAGGTAAAGCCCATGTCAGTGACACTAGTGAGAAGAAGAGTGAACAAAAGCAGCCAGATGGTAATCCAAACTCCCTAAGAATATAAGGTATGTACAGGCTGAGATACAAAAGCCTAACTGGGTTAACTGCTACCAGAGGAATATTTCTCTGGACCTGTGAACTGTGATAACCTGTTTAACCCAACAGACAACTATGACCAACAATAATCATCAGGTAGAAAAACACTAAGCATTATTCCTCACTAATCCCAAGAAGGGTCACAGCAAAGACACATTTGGAAAGAACTTAAGTCTTTCCTTTTTTTGAGATAGAGTCTTGCTTTGTAGCTCGAGCTGGTCCTGAACTCACTATGTAGCCCAGGTGACCCCCAAACTCAGCTATCCTCCTACCTCTGCTTCCTCAGTGTTGGGGTTACAGTCAGTCTAAAACAGAACACTACTAATAAAGATTAAACAAAGAACCAAATCTCATCGATGAAAATTATGTCATCTCTAGAATATGAATTCACAGCAGTTAACAAGCTATCATCAGAAATATGAGTTGTGGGGTTTTTTTCCTGGTGACTAGACTGAATTTGCAAAGACACACTCATGTCTAGATTCCCCTTGATAAGTACATGTCAAATGCTATGCAAGAATCAGAAATACCACACAGATAAAGAGATGGTAAGCGACTTTACAGATCATTACAAAATTCACATGTAAATCTGGGTCACTGAATGCAGAAACAGAAATCCCACCATCAAAGACACACAAAACATTCTGTATTTATTTGGATAAAATACGCATACTTCAATAATCATGAGTCTCAGATAAAGAATCTCAAGAGTGGGCTGGGGATTTAGCTCAGTGGTTCTGGTGCCTGTCTTGCAAGTGCAAGGGCCTGGGTTCGATCCCCGGTAACCACATACAATATTAGGCGTGGAGACTCACACCCAGCAGCAACCAGTACCACATACCACAGTGCCGGGTGTGGTGGCTCACGCCTGTAATCCCAGCACTCAGAAGGCAGAGGCAGGAGGATTGCTGTGATGTGAGTTTGAGCCTGAGCACAGGGCCAGCCTGAACTACAAAGCGAGACCCTGTCTCAAAAAAAAAAAAAAAAACAACAAGAATGTCAAAAGAGAAAATGCTACATATTCTTTCTGGACTCACAGTACTGTGGTCTTTGAAAGAAGATCACAAAATCCCTGCCAGTGAGGACTGAGAGTACAGCTCAGTGGGGGAACATGCATTAGAATGTGTGAGGCCCTGAGTTTAACCACGAACACCCATCCCAACAAAAAAGAGCAATCACTAATCCTTTTGAGCACTGGTGTATCCTTCCTTTAGTCTGTATTCTGCCTTAAATCCATCTCCCAAATCTTGAACTTAGTACTAAGTCCCATGGCTGAAAAAACACAGGAAGCTGCAATACATACATCAACTGGCCCTCTCTTAAGCCTGGCTTCCACTGAAGTCACCCCACAGAGCCCTCCCTTTGTGCCAGCTAAGATCCCTGGGTAGGAGCCCCTGTAACTAGTATTTAAACTGACATGTAAATAACTAATGTATATATCTGAAGAAAGTGTTGGGTTTTCAAAGTACTCAGTAAACTTTAATTCACTTACATAGGATAAAAGTAGTCAAATAAGATACTATCCACATTTTACTTGCAATCCCTTTCCTCGTGACTTATCAAGATCCAAGTTAAAAACTGCTGTCAGCAGTAATTTCTTTTATTTTCAAATTTTTCTGGTGCTTGAAAACTGAGGAGAGAAAATGATATTCTTGTAGTCTTTTACTGCCTCTACTTAAACCTTGTTCCCAAGGAAACAGCTAATGTCTCGATATCAGACCCAGAATAATTACTGACTACAAAGGATGTATGCTACAGTGAGACATTTGCACTACAACAAAAATGAAGAATGACCAGCTTGGTTGTTTTGGTTTTTATTTTGGGGTTTGTTTTTTTGGGGTTTCTTTTTTCTTTTTTTTTTTTTTTGCCTTAGTATCAAACAACAATTTCTGGTTTTCATACAGAAATCGGCAATTTTTTAGGAACAAGTAACATTTTTAACATGTTTAGAATGTCACTATTTTCAGTGGCATTCTATTCTAGGGTAAAACAAAGACACAATTAAAACCACCTCTATTTTTAGGCAGATGTGACTGCTTCTTTTGGAAGACACTCAGCTCTGAAGTCATTCTTGTTGAAGCAAAAATGGAGATAACTGCTCATTAACCATTAAAGATGAATGTACTTCCTGTAGCCAAAAGGTTTGAAATTAAAGTGATATAAATAACAAAGTTTATGGGTTTTAATAGTGAAAAACACAAATATAAATGTTACATCATAAAATTTCTATAATATTCAGTTCAATTTTCCTACTTTTTATGAAGTCTTTATTTTGCGAGAGTACTTATAATTTTGGCCATCATAAGAGAAACTGATACAAGACTCACCCGCAGAGTTAGGGAAGAGTTGAATGAAGCGTGGGGAGTTATCTCTCGTTTATAAATAATCACCGGCAAAACTGCTAATGTACACTTCTAAAATATGCTTTTAGCTGAAGACTTACAAACATTCACTCAAGAATTCTAATCTTACTAGAATACAATACTGCAGATAAAATATACATAGGACATCATATTCTGCCCAATATATTGAAATAATTTAAAACACTGGCCAAGTGAAACTTAACCTTATAAAATATTACTATAACTGAAGCAATTGAAAAAAAAAAAAAAGCACTGATTACTTTCATACCTGAGGATTAAAATTCTAAGAAGGATTCTTCTCAAATGACCAAGGTAATGAAGCATTTAATAAACTCAAGAAATTTCGTAAATATAAAAGAACAAGGTAAAGTGTAAGAGAATAGGTAAAACTGAAAATATAAATAGAACTTCAGACTTGTTTTAAGAAAAAGAGCTACTTACATACACATGTACTATATCCATTATTTTTAATTTGGTTAGGAAAAATATGTAAGTTCTTTGAAAGATCAAATACTGTGGTAAATGTCAATTTAGTAACTTGATAACATAAAGCTTTTCATTATATTGGCCTTTTAAAATCTTTCTGTTAAAGCCACTGACTATAATTCACAACTCGATTTTCCAGGGTACAACTCCACAGAAGCTGAAATTATGACTCCAAAAACTGAATTAACTCTTTCTTGGCACAAAGGATAGCATAGCTTTTCCAATAATGGTACTCTAGCAAGCCAGGATAGTATAACAATTAAAAAGTAGCTAGGAAAGAAAACAAAAAGTCTGAACATCGAACTGACAATTTCACCATAACATAATTAAGGCACATCTGCAAGCCATAAAATTTCTGCATATACATAAAAGAGCACTATCAATACTGATTCTCTAAAAAACTAAAAGTATCTACTGAATGTGAATTAAAAATGAACACCACTGAGACACTGTAATAACCAGTGGCAAGAAGCTAAGGCTGGTTAGTACAAAAGCAGTAAAATTAACTAATCTCTCCTCCTGAATTAAAAGCATACTCTACTTAGAGTGGTCATTTTTTATTAAGTAGCCATCCAAGCTCCTCTTTTAGATACCAAGAATCATTAAAGTTTATTGCTTAAAAACTTTACATTCTTCAAACTACAGGTCAATTTGTAAATATGCAATATTATCCATTAAATTGTGTACTGTGTAAAACTTTAGGACATACAAGTAAAACATCTAAATTAGTAAGGCAAAGCTTTATAATGTCAAACCCTAAAGAAATGGAATTGTTTGACTATTCTTCTGTAACCTAAGCAATTCTCATGAACTAAAGTATCTACAAATATTATTTCATGAGACAGAATAATACAATTCAATTAATTAGTATTTAGTTCAAATAATTATTACAACTAGAAAATCTTATTCTTTTGACAAAAGGAATAAATAAATTGCACACCTTTTAAAATCAGAATTGAAAAAATAATTAACATAGATATTATCTGTATAGAGGAAAGACTAGCTATACAAACACTTGTCAAAAGCAATGAAATATGGTAATGAAACACGTAAAAAGAGATAGCCACCTGAGGATACAACCTAACTAATGGGAAGCACAGGGATAAGGTGAAATACTCAAGATTCCTAAATTTACAGAGATGTGTATATTTTAAAAAATCACATGCCAAAAGTCATATCAAGTTTTATCTTGTCCCTTTTTCTAACAACAACAACGGTAGCCAAGCAATTTTCCCTTTTTTGGAATCTAGTGTTTATTATGTGTTTAATTAACTTTCCGAAATACAATTAATAAGGCTAAGATGCAAAAAGATATCTTCAGATGTTATAAGACTTGTATAATGTGAAGAAGCACAGAGGTCAAGGATCATAATTCAAACCCAACAGTGACCCACTCTTCATCTCAGAGATGACTGGATATACAGGTTAGAGAAATAGAAAGGTCAGAATAAATGAGGGGCCGGGAATATAGCTCAGTGGTTCCGGCGCCTGTCTTGCAAGAGTAAGGGACCAGGTTAGATCCCCGGTAACCATATAACAATACTGGGAGTGGAGACTCATGCCCAGCAGCAACCAGTAGCACATACCACAGTGCCGGGCTTGCTGGCTCACGCCTATAATCCCAGCACTCGGGAGGCAGAGGCAGGAGGATTGCTGTGATGTGAGTATGAGGCTGAGCTCAGAGGCAGCCTGAACCACAAAGCGAGACCCTGTCTCAAAAAACCTTAAAAAAAAGAACAAATGAAATTCAAAGAAAACAAAAATATAAATGAAGATACAAATACACTAGAGGAGAGAAAATGTTGCTAGATCAAATGTTAGGGTAACGGATCTTTTATTAGCCAAAAATTCATTTTTACCTTTAGGAATCTGTTTGATAGTCTAGGATATAGAACCTAGGAATTAACTAATAGGGAAAATACTTCAATATTTTAATGAATTATTCTATAAAAGAAATTAATTCTTAAAAATCCATTAAGAAAAATGTTTGGTATCATCCTCCCAGAGTGTGACATCCATTGTGATCTTTGTAAAGAAAAAGGCATCTTAAATATCATCCAGTTAAGAAGAATCATGTAATCACGTAGAACTCTGCTTTGCATTATGGTTTTGATAAACTAACCATTCTGCTCTTGTTTTGCTTTAAGTGAATCCCAAGTCTGCTTGTGTATGCAGTCTCTCAGACATACTAGAGAGATAACGGCAAACAGCAGAACAGAGTATTAGGTGAATTGGAAGAGCTAATCAGGTATCAAAAATTAACAAGGAAGAATTTGTTAGAACAATCCACACATAATGAATTGAATATGTATTGTACTTTGAATAACAGAATGTCAAATACATTTCAGTAAAATGATGGACAATGTAATAAGTAGTGTGAGGGAAGCCTTATCACTAATATCTGCAAAAACACTTGTATAAGCTGAAAACAACTTCAAGAAAACAAAATATATATCCATTACTACATTTACTACATAAGTATCTGTCCTTCTGAAAGATATACACAAAGCATTTTCCTTGTGCCATGCACTATGTAAG